>ML732330.1:0-76159 GCA_009176345.1 Aspergillus leporis | reverse complement strand
TTAGGAAGGGGGTGGGTTTGCAATTGGTGGTGTTGGTGGTGGTAGGGACGAGATTCTGATCGGCGTTGTAGCGCACAGACAAGCTCTGCATGCGGGCCTCCGCGTGGAAGACGCCCCAGCTGAGGCTGAGGTCGCGGATACTGCACTGTAGCGAGTCGTGGAGAGCCTCTTGCTCGGAGGCTGGGAGGCCGCTGTGGGAGATCATGACTGTTTCGGAGAATTATCGGCCAGGGTTGCGTCGCTGGCGTCCGCTGTGGAGGGCAGGTCGTCCGTGAGTTCGAGGAAGAGGACCTCGCCGTCGCAGAGGACAAAAGTTGTAGTCTAGCTCGGGCCCGTCGACGTATGTCTCGAGCAGGATTCCCTGGTCGGCTAGGCCGTCTGTGGTCAGCATGCGGACTGCTTCGCGCATGCCGAGTTCGTATGTGACCTTTTCGACTCCCTCCTAGGAGCGCCCGTATGCGGGCTTGACGACGAGCGGGTACTGGAGGGCTGCCATGGTGGCGGCGAAGGCCGGGTCATGGAGCTTGCCTGCGTGCTGCAAGAAGAAGGCCCGGATGTTGGTGTTATTGACGACTTTGCGCACCTCCACTTTCAGCAGGGCCTGCTGCATTGCTTTGAGGGGTTCCGTGGGCAAGCCGAGCATCTCGGCTGCTTCGCCCGTGGCGAGAACGTATTCGTCTGTGAAGGTTGCGAGGCCGTCGATTTCTCCGCCCCGAACGGCGTTGGAAATGCGCTGCGGGAACCCAGGGTCTTGGGATAGATCGACGGCGATAAAGTCATTCCGTAAATGCACCTATGTTTGGCCCTGGAGCCAATGGCCCTCTTTGTCGAGGATGGTAATCGCAATCCCCAAGGGCTCGAGCGGCATCGAGGAATACCTGGGCTCGATACCTCCCGCTCTCGTACCAGTGTCGACCAGCAACGAGAGCCACCTTGTAGGCTGCTGGCTTTTGGGGCAGAATCCAGTCGAATGACAGGCGCATTTCGATGTCTTTGTGCAGGTCAAATGTGGATTCGGTCGTTGGCTTTACAACGATTGCCCCAGGAGAAGAGAGCAGCAGCGGCAGCAGCGGCAGCAAAGAGCGCCTGTCTTGTCTAGAAAATGCCAGGAGACGCCAATCCTAGCTCCCAAAGGAAATGACGGCGTCGACAAATTCCGAGTGTCGCATCCGCACGTCGAGGATGTCAGTTTGGCATAGATACCCATTCACAGGGGCTAGGATGACCTTTGTTGTGATTTCTGATTAGTCTGTACAAACTCTGCGCGCGAGCTTCTCAAGCGCAGTGCCAGTGGCAGATTCTGGAAGGGTTCCGTCTGTGCCGTCTTCCTTAAGGAGATGCTGGACACTCAGCAGCAGGTCAAGGCTGTGCAAGTATCGGACTATCTCTGCCTTTGCTGGTCGGCCGATATTACTCCAGCAGCAGTGGATGTTTGACATACTGTGGTCGTCCAAGAGATTAACCAGGAATTCTTCCGAAACATAAGTGTCGTCTCCGTTGAGGTAGAGAGCCATGATATGGTTTCAAGCGCAGTGGTGGCATTAGCTGGATAGTAGCAAGGGCGTCTTTATCATACAGTATGGTAATTATTACAGCCTACATGACTCAACGACTGGAATATCAAGTGGATATGTAAACAGGCCTCATGGCTGACCTCGCATATGGAATGTCAGCCAGTCTACCGCACATGTGTAATAGGTAGAGTTGGGACAGGAGGGATTAATCAGTAAAGCAGTAATTATAATATTAAAGACTTCAATCAAGAACTCAGTAGATACAGAAACTGAAGCTTGTCTCCCATTAACCTGGGGGAAGCGCTCGTATGTGTGACAGGCGGGACGGGACGGGTAAGAAAAGCAATACAGTGACAAGTCATACACCAACGTCATACTGCAGATCAAAAGGCGGGGAATTCTGTTACAACATGTCTGCTGCATAGCAATGCGGCACAGCAAGCTGGAAAGGAACCTTCACTTCTCTCTGACCTCTCACCTCGAGCTGTCACAGACCTACACTATGGAGCTCCAGCCCATTCTCGTAGTCCTCCTCCTCCTGGCTGCCCTGGGGATAGCAAGCCTATCTATCCAACGTTTCCTCAGCCGCCGCCAGTTTGCACGCCGCCACAGATGCCAACCGGTCGCGAGATGCTCCAGCAAAGACCCCTTCCTCGGCCTTGATACAATTCCCGGAACAATCCGCGCAATCAGGGGACATAGGATTCTCCAGAGAGGCTGCGAGCTTTTCAGCGAATATGGCAATACATTCAGGGTCAAGGAGCTGCACCGAAGTGCGATCCTGACAATTGAGCCTGAGAATATCAAGACAATTCTATCACTAAGATTTGCGGACTATGGTATCAGCCACCGGCTCAAGCCATTCAAACCCCTGTTAGGAGAAGGCATCTTCAATACAGATGGTGAACACTGGGCCTCCTCTCGCGCGCTGATCCGGCCTAGTTTTGCCCGTGAACAGGTGGCTGATCTGAGGTTATTGGAGGGCTTGATCCAAAAATTATTTGTGTTGCTTCCGCGGGATAGCAGCACAGTAGACTTGCAAGAGCTGTTCTTTCTGTATACACTTGATTCGGCGACCGAGTTCTTGTTCGGGCAGTCTTTCGGTATGTTGAAGAAAAGGAAGAGCACAGTGGAATCTGGCACATTCAAAAGGAGCACAGGGGAGCCTGGCTTTGCAGAGGCTTTCCACTATTCTCAGAAGGCAGTGCTCACTCGGTCCATGCTGGGCCCGTTGAGTGCGCTCTACCGCGATCGAAAGGCTGACGACTGTAATCGCATTTGCCGGGGTTTTGCACAGCAGTTTGTGGAAGAGGCCGTTTATGCAGCTGCGGCGAAGAAGGGAGAAGGAGAAGAAGATATGGAGAAAAAGGGAAAGCAGAAACATATCTTCTCGCACGAGCTGGCGTCACGGACATCTGATCAGCGGCGAATCCTGGATGAGCTGATGAATGTCCTCCTGGCCGGGCGTGATACAACAGCTAGTCTACTTAGCAATCTATTCTTTGTCCTTGCGAAGAACCCACGGATTTGGAAGAAGCTACGTGATGAAGTCAGTGTCTTGCAGGGACAGCCACCGACATACGAGCAACTTCGTAGGCTGAAGTATATACAATATTGCGTGAATGAATGTATGTACAGCTTGGCCCGCCTGCCTTTGCCCTGTTACTTCTACTAACTGACTTACATCCTGCAGCCCTCCGTCTGCATCCTGTCGTCCCTCGCAATGAACGCGAAGCAATCCGAGACACTGTCCTTCCCTTAGGCGGGGGTAAAGACGGCCTCTCACCCGTTTTTGTCCCTAAAGGGACCCTTGCCGCCTACAATGTCTACGCCATGCACCGCCGGGCAGATCTTTACGGCCCAGATGCAGAGGAATTCCGTCCAGAGCGCTGGGAGGATGGCACGCTACAGCCGCGCTGGGGATACCTGCCTTTTAATGGCGGACCACGAATCTGCATTGGCCAGCGCTACGCGTTGACTGAAGTGAGTTATATTCTTGTCCGGATGGTGCAGGAATTCCGCAGGCTGGAGAGCCGTGATCCAGGACCTTGGGAGGAGAGCCTGGCGTTGACACTTTGCTCGAGGAATGGAACTAAAGTTGGGCTTATTCCTTGACTGTATTTTGATGTATATACCTCTAGTGAAGCACAACCACATTACCTTCTCTAATCTCCCCCTCAAATCCTACAAAATTTGAGCTCGATGATGAATACGAAACATCAACCTCAGAAGTCCTCCCTACAACTTGCTCCTCTTCCACCTCCACTTCGACATCTACCCCTTCTTCTACCCCACTGCGAACATCTACCAGAACCCCCTTCAGCGCATCCAAAACCGATCATTCCACCCCTCAGCCCCAACAGTCACCCGCAAACACCCATGGCATCCGACCTCCCCACCCCGGAACCGCACAAGCACCCCATCCACCTCCGCCAGCTTCCCATACACCACCCCAGCAATAGCATTATCCGGCTCGCCAAACTCATCCAAAATCTCGAAGATGAGAAAGTTACTGTCTGTTCCACTCCGCACCCGGCCGATTCCCCAGATAGACAAAAGTTCCTTCATCAGTCTCTCCCGCTGCACTACCACGCGTTCTCGATTTCGGCGAATCGTCGGAATACCCTGCTCGCTGAGGGCGTGGCTGGCGAGTGCGGCGCTGGGGCCGGGGATGTTCCAGGGTGCTTTGAGGGCGTTCAGAAGGCGAGCAATGGGTGGGGGAGCCCATGCGGCGCCCAGGCGGGTCCCCGCTAACCCCGAAGACCTTGGAGAGGGTTTATAGGACGACGAGGTTAGGAACCTCGGTGACCAGCCTGACAAGCGAGGTGGATTCGTCATGGGATGCAAAGTCGATGTATGCCTCGTCGAGGACGAGAATGCCGTTCCAGGTTGGGTGGGAGATGATGTGCAGGATGTTAGACTTGGAGAGGCGGGAGTCTGTTAGGTTTCCTGGGGAGGCGAAGTAGAGGAGTTTGATGCTGGGTGTTGTGGAAAGGGCGTGGAGGATGGCGGCGAGGTTTAGTGCGAATGTTGGCGGGGAGAGGAGTGGGACTTTTAGCACGGCGACGTCATTCACTTGTACGGAGACGGCATACATGCCATATGTTGGGGGGCAGATGAGGATTGAGTCCTTGCCTGGTGTGCAGAAGGCTCGGATGAGGGCCTCGATAGCTTGGACGCTGCCGGTACCGAGGAAGAGGTTGTGGTCCGGGGTGAGGGTTTGCTTTTGCTTGGTGTGGGTTTGGAGACGGTCGGGGTAGCGGTGTAGGTGGGAGGGATTAACGAAGGGGTTCGTTGAGGTGATTGTGTCTCGGAGGGCAGGGCCGTAGGCATTCTTGTTGAGGCCCCGTCAACTTTGAAGTCACTGATGGAGTTCCCAGTTTTTGGGTTAGGGTTTGAGAGTGCCGAGGAAGGGGAGACTTACTCGCGCGCGCCGTGATTGGGTTGTAGAGAGAGGATGTTCGGGCGGGCACATGTTTCGAGATTGAAGGGTGACATACTAAAGATGACTATGGCAAGCTTAAAGCCATTGCTGTGGCAATGAGGGGGAGCAGGATTTATGGATTTCTTTAGACATCTAGATGAAGCCCTAAAGTTGTGTATCGGATACCAAATACACGTACCAACGGTCAAGAGGCTGACAGTCATCCAGTCATCTCGTCATCTTTAGAGAAGTACGATTCTGGCCGTGCTGACAGTGCAGTGCCCAGTCCAACACGCGGACTGACAACTCTGGCTTCACTGGAGGTGGCCGACGCAGGGCTCTTGTGGGGGTCTATATACCCAGGGCACTGAGAGCCTCAGAAAACGTATCAATATCAGCATGCCTTATACTACATTTCTCCCCAACGCAACCCCCAGTGCAAGCAGCGCAAACACCAGGCCCTTACGCGCCATCAACACCCTCAACATGACCGTCAATAACCACAGCTGCGGCATATCCATGAACGGAGGAAGTGACCATCCCAATGGTTGCAACACAAACAGCAATAGGCTCCACAGCAACAGACTCAACATGAACAGGAGTGGAATCCATCTCAACGGTACGAACGGCGACGGAGTGAACGGCCATGCCACAAACGCTCACCATGTCGCATCAAGTGACGGCTCCTTTCGTCCCATCGCCATCTGTGATATGGCGTGCCGTCTCCCCGGAGGCATCGCCTCTCCCGAGCAGCTCCGGGAGTTCTTAATAGAAGGCAGCGATGCACGCAGCCGGGCTCCTGAGCCGCTTCAATATTTCCGCCATCACTCGCCCGACAAAAAGCCCGGGGCGACAAACACCGAATTCGGACGGCTGCAAACAGAGTGCCTGTTATTATCCATGATTCCCCGGAAGAACACAAAATGCAATATATTCTCCAATGAGAATCGCAGCATTAAACTGTAGTAATTCGTCTTTTCTAGCTCCCTTCTCCACACACGCCATCATGCACCCATCTTGCATAAAGAAGAACAGCCAGAGCGACCTGCGCGATTTTATCACAATACAACCCCTGCGGCCCCGCCAACTCAGTCAGGAACAGCCAGAGATGCAGCATCTGCAAGGTCAATCAGCACATCCCCCATAAAATATACTTTTAGTAATAACTAGATATGGATCACATACTGAGTCTTGAGCCGCTTCCATCTGCTCTGCTAGCTTTTTTACTTCCTCAGGAACATTGTTCCCCTTGATACCATCCAGACTTGTATCCATCTCATGCTTGCGGTTGAAGAACAGACAGCCGAGTGTGGAAAGAAGGTTCCCTGACTCAATATGCTCGAGATCCAGGGTCTTGGTTTTATCCACGCGTCCGATTCCTCGACGCAGAGAGATGCTGGATTACCGGTGGGTTCGACATTAGCACTGCCTATCTTCTCTTCTCTTTCTCTCTTTTTTATCTAAAACCAGACATGTAGGTAGTAACTATGGGCGGAACTTACTAGCCGTCTCCACAAGCCCCTCGTAGAGCCCCCGCGACTCCCGCCGCGGCCACTGCGCACTGCATTCCTGCAGATCCTGCAGCACAGACTTCAACCTCCGGCTGCGGCTCGCCCGCTGAGCAATAGCCGTGAGGCTATTCTTGTTAAACTGCGCCGTGTAATAAGGTACAGCCATCTGGTCGAAATCTTGGAACCCGGCAGTGCGCATTGCGACGAGTCAGCCCTCAAAGCGGGCTGTGATATCGAGCGAGTCGGGACTGCGTTTGGTGGTCTTTGATTTTCCCGATGTTGAGGAGCCGTTTGAATGCGTTGGGGGTGGTGCTGGTATTGTTCTCGAGGTTGCGGGACTGCTGTTGCTGGGTTTTGGTCTGCTTTCGCTAATGATTAGGTTAGGTTACCTGATAGGCATGGGTTGCAGAGAGTAATATGATATAATATACAATCTAGAGGTTGTTTCCCCAGTACCGTGAACGATGAGGGGCTGGCGATGTGGCTCACTAGACGAATAACTCACCCGCTTAGCCCGCGGGGATTTTGTGAAATACATGGTGCAGGTGCATAGATGTATACTTACCCCGGTTCTAGGGAGCTGTACGGAGTGCCCGGCGCTGTCAGAGAAGCGAAATGCGTAAGTAAAACAATACCAGAAGCATGCTGGCTAGAATTTTGCTGCTGCACTCGTAGCGGAGATGTCCTGCCGGCTCGGACCTGAGCACGAATCTGCTCCATATGGCTGGGACAAGGCCCTGTCGTTGGACTGCATTTACAGCGCGAGACTGCAAAGCTCGGGTGAGCGATGGGGCCTTCGTTGCTCGCTGTGATGGGAAGCCTTATCGCGGCATCCAGACGAGGCGACGAGGACGAACTCTGTTAGACCGTAACATCAAAGTCGATGTTGTTGTTCAACTCGTCCACGCCCGCGCTCATCGGTCAATGCAGTTGCGGCGAATGCGATGAGGCGAGGGTTTTCCGGGGGTCTGGTTCAGCGGTGGTATCGTCGTGCACTTCGCTCGTGTCTTGCAGGAAGGATCCTAGTGTTATTTTCTCATTCTCTGGCCTGCATCCAAGTTAAGTTTGGTGTCAGCCAATTTTCGAGACCAAAAAAAGGTGAATAGATAACGTACGGCGGTTTCGCTGTGATATTCTATTCTGGAGCCTTCCAAGATTGTTTTTCTTGATCAGCGGGCGATGTACATTGTCGAGATTGACCCCTGGAGTACAGGGTACTTTACCTCCTCCTCTCCACAGCTCGGGGCCTGGTCAACCGACCTGGCGGCCGTGCAGGCTTCGCTGACTTCTTTGCTCCTGACGGCAGGTTCCAAGCCCCGCCCGTGTCACCGGTTTATCAGATCAGCCAGATGTCAGACCGAGATCTATTATAAAGTCACTGGCAAGGAGCCAGCTTAGGACGTAATCTATGAATCAGCTAAAAGTACTAATTAGCGGCAGGGTTTTGGCTGGCCCTGATGGCCACTGCGCGGCGTAGTCAAAGATGGGCAAATTGTCGCGATGGTTGCGTTTCGGCCCGAACGGCGCAGTCAAGCTGCAGCTGCTCAAGCTCCTAGGGCAGCCTTATTCCCCAGCACATGGTCTGTGGATTGCTCCAGTAGGAACCCCGGGCCGTACTCCTAGCCTCCATCGCTCGGTTTAGTTACATCCACTCATATAACGCCATCTCAGGCTTTGTCCGGTCCTCTGAAGTTAGGAATCTTCCAGGAATCTATTCTTTGTCTTGATTTCCTCGTGGATTACTTGATAGGTTGGCTTAGTCCCAATCAACATATGGCGCGAACGGGTCATCCGGCCTAGAGCTCACTAACTGTGCAATAGTGTAACATATTAGTAGAGACTAGTACTTTTTGGGACAATCACTTTTCTAAAAATATTTGTACAATGTATGATCAATAAAGTACGGCAATAAAGGCCTCGATTTCTACAGATTTCAGATATACAACGCTTTTATGTGATTATATGTTCAATCAGTGAGTGGCAATGGTGGAGATAGGAACTGGTCAGATATCAAGCTGTCTTAAACTCGAGATAGTGGATATTCGGACAGACCACGCCGGGGTCTAGTTCAACGTTGGCAGGGTCTAAAATCTCACAGGTTCCTCCAAAACCACTCACTAAAATGCCTACCAAATCATAATAACTTCGAAAATATGTTCTAGTACCTTGATACTTATGTACTAGATTAATTCACTCATCGAAATTTGAATTACTTTTTGGACTTAATCTGATAGTTTAGGGATTATATTTTAATATAATTCTTAAAAATGCATAGAACATTGTTGGGCTGACTTATAATAATAAATAGCAAAAAAGATGCACAATTTAAATTCAGTTGTTGAACATGTATAGACAGCTAACAGGGTTACGGATTGCGAGGTGCTACTTGGCAGTGAAGATAGTATATTTGACTATCGTGTAGTTCCCAATTGTCACACAGTCTGTTTTCCGGCTGGATGAGAATCCCCTGAGGAAGATGTCTACATGGCCGATATCTAGAAAAATCTGTTATATCTACATAAGCCGCGCAGGGCTTAGTTGGCTGTTAATGCCTCAGATATCATTTCTCAACAGTACCCGGAAACGCTCCCAATTTTTTGGATCACGTTAAACTTTGTACCTTAGGGCTTAAAGTACATGCATGCCCTGACAGGTCACAGAGGCTGTGGCTGAACCCCTCCTCCCCCTTCCTCATCCTTTCCCCACGCGGAAGAGAAACCAAACTGTATCAAGGCAATTATCTCATCTCAGCCTTGCTGCACCTATCACGCCACTACTATCTTTACAACGACTACTACTGTAAGAAAGATATCATTGGCTCGGCAACTAGTGCCTTGGCATGATATGACTTCTTGAGGGGTCTTACCCCGCAAGAGATACAACCGGGGAGCACGCCGCAAGTCCTGTACGAGAGATACAGCAAGATAGTCAATATAGCGTCACTCCCGGCACATAGTAGGCTACGTCCGGGTAGCCGAGATAGCCTTCACTCTGCCCTTCTTCCCCTGTAATCCTAACAACTACTGTAGTACTATTACGTACGCTCTCGTAGGTAATAATATTTAGATATCTTGGCTGTAAAGCCATGTATGACCATGGATGGTAGCCCTTTGTACTGCTCTATATGTCAGGGTGCGGGCTCTGGCTAACAGACTAAATAGAATTGATACGCGGACAGGCTACTGTTCAGGCTATATATAGGTAGATAGACAAGACGTAGCTTGAGAAGCTACAACAGGACCGAGGTCAAACGAAAAATCAAACAGACTAAGATCACATGACATGGCGGTCAGGTCCGGTAGAATGGCTGGTTAGACTGGCACCGTGATAGTATTCCCCCCTTTATGGCCGAGCTCCGTCGAGGCCGGGCCCTGGCTTGGAGGGATACGGTGGTGGAAGTTCTCCGTGATCTGGCGGGCGTGTTCAAGGTATTCAGCGTGCCCTTTATGGGCTGGTCGTACCCTAGTACTTATTTGACGACGTACTTTAATAATGGGGCATCGCGGCCTCTGTGTTTCTAGTGAGAGTCTAGGATATCTTCAACTTCCTACTCTTTTAATTCTTCAACTTCAACAGGCGGGGGTGGCTCAACAACTTGTCCAGGGACGGGGTCTTCGGCGGCAGGGCGCAGTATAGTGGATCTTCATACTAGCAGGCAGGTCTAACTTATACGTGTATAGGCTGATGATCTCAGAGATTCGGAATAGGCCCAGAAATTTCCAGCCTAGCTTCTTCTGCGGGCGGAGCATGCGGATGTTGCGGGCGTCTAACCAGGCCATTTGGCCAATTTGGTAGCGGCGAGCGGGACGGGGGGATTGATTGGCTTGTTCTTTATAACATGCCTGGGCGGCGGTTATTTTAGTGTGTATAAATTTGGTAATCTTCTGCATCTTGTCTATAAAGGCTTGGGCGTCTCGGTGTGCAGGTCGATCACAGGATGATATAAACTCAAATCCTATTCATTGGTGGAATCCATAGTTCGCGAGGAATTGTGAATTTGTGATGTCTGTGTAGTTTCGGATTGGGCAGAGTTCAGCGCAAATTCAGCAAGCGGCAGCCATTGGCTCCAGTTATTTTATAAATAGAATATATCAGCTATAAATACTATTCTAGACAAATATTAGTGATCTTTGTTTGTCCATTGGTCTCGGGGTAGAATGCAGTGGACAGCAGGCTGTGAATCTTCAGGTGGCGGGTCAGGTGCTTCTAGAATTTAGCAACAAACTAGGATTCCTGGTCTAATACAATGATTTGAGGTAGGCTATGTAGTTTTCAGATATATTGTATGTAGAGATAAGCTACTCCCTCAGCGTTGATCAAGGCTTGGTAGGGTAGAAAGTGCTTCATTAGGCGGTCTACTATAACCAAGATTGCGTCAAACCCTTGACTCTGGGGGCAATGCGTGATAAAATCCATCAAGATGTCTTGCCAGGCGCGTTGAGGGGTAGATAGTGGTTTTAGAACTCCTTGTCATGCTTCTCGGGACACTGTGGATCAACAGCAGGTGTGACGGTTCTGAACCCAGCAGTTCACATAGTTGGTACATATCAGGCCAGTAGTATTTATGAGATAAATTTTTATAAGTTTTAGATCTTCCTGGATGACTATAGACAGGTTTACCATGACATAGACAGGTCAGCTCTGCTTTCAAATTATTATAATCAGAAATATGGAAGGTGGTCTTGTTAAAATAGATATTTTCCATATCTTTTATATTCAGCTAGTGTGATTGTGAGATATTTTTATATCCCTTGTCTAGAGCTTCTAGGATTGATTATACTATGATGTTTTTCTCATAGACTTCGCGGACCAGGCTCTGAATGTCAGGTGGCAGGGACAGTAGTTGCTTATCAGAGAAACGGACCCAACGGGTGGCTCTGGTCTGGGCAGGTGTCAGCAGGGCAATTATAGCAGGTTTTACTATACCAGACAAAGACAGGTTGTGTAAGATTTATATAGGGTGTCAACATAAATACTATTCGGAATACACTAATAATTCTATGGCCAAAGAAATCAATGCATGAGTGTCTGAATTCCTGAATAACTAGAGCAAGCTGGGCAATTAAATACTAATCACTGAGCGTTTTGGCCACGTATACCAATAGCCAAAAATAGGAAAAATTGTCATATAGATAGAATCATAGAAATCAGTAGAAATTATATATCGTCATGACGATGGCTGACTAATCGGATATCTCGTTATCTCCGAGATAGTGGTTATTTTGGTTGACATAGGGTATTCTATCTCAGGGTTGTCTAGCTTGATAGTGACAGGTAGACATGTAAAGTCTATACTCTGTTTCTTCATATTATCTGGCTCTGGTATAGCAAATGCTTATTTTTTTTAAAGAGGTCCACTGATCTTCTAGGTAGTGTGTCTGGCTTGATATCTGTTGTGATCGCAGGGAAGAAGGATAGAATGAAGCTATATCAGCTACACGCTCGTAGCTTACTGAGGAGTGGATGCCATTCGATACCGTTGTGGAAGCGATGTGTGTGTATTGCTAGGGGTTCCGTAGGCGGTAAAATAGGCGGAATGTCCCGACCCCCGGCTTATTTCTATCACTTATATTTGTGGGCTTCTCGCTAATGAACCTTCCGTTTCTGTAGTTAGAACATGCCTTGACATAAGCCGCCGACAAGGAGTTGCACCGCCACGGAGTTGCACCGCCGTCTTTGCTCTCTGAATATTGTCCCTGGCAGTTCTAATACTTCGCACCACGTTCTCCAGCGACTTTTAGGTTCGCCCATCGTAACGGACAACGGTGTTTTCTCACCTCATAGAGGTAGTGATCTATATTACGCATCAACCGATTATGTAACATCTACTCTTCGCTTTCGAGAATTGGGAGGCTATACCTCCGTCGTTCATTATTCCTGCTCAGAATTCCGGGTGCTCCACACCCGCCCGAACGTCCAACGCACCAGGCTTTATGTTGACTCGGTCAATTATTAGAAATTAAGGCGTCTGCTATATACACAGATGTGAAGCTCACCAGTGTACGGCTGTCACAAGTAATGATGTTGGCGAATGTTATTGATCCTCTTGTAAACCTCCCAAGCATCATCTAGATTCTGATAACGATGCATGCAAACAAACTCGAGAAAGTCGACAACGTAATTCGCCAATCTTGTCCCAATGATTCCATAGGCCTCGAACTTTCGAGTGGCCTCGTTCACACGTTCGCCCTCTTCGCCCTCCAGGGCGCTTTCATTCCCATTAATCTTGTCTTTTATCCGCATCTGGTGGGGTATAGTGAACCCTTTCACCTGTCAGTATGTGGTTGGGCCAAAGTAAAGTAAATATCGACGGTCTCTGGGTACCACCGCGCGGCGGACATACCTCCATTTCCATGTCTCACGACGCGTATGTTTGGAAAAGTGGAAGACGTAGTAGTGTAATTAGTAGGTACTCCACTCATAGCGCGCGGGATCAACGCGGTATTATCACTTTCAAAATTTGCATAGGAAGAATGAAAGTATTGAGACCATCTTACAAGGGAAGACAATATCTTTAAATACCCACGAAAAGAAGATGCGTAGGGGGGCTATTGGGTAAGCTAGGCAGCTTCGAATATACGACATAAGGACAGTCATGATTTTCAATTCTTATTACTGGCGCATAACGTCCTTACCATCCTTTTTTCTTTGTTTTTTTTTGCCTATCCCCAAAGCCACGGACGGGCAAATAATGTATTATGACGGTGCGGGATGACCAGTTATGTTGCAGAGTGCAGATAAATAGATTTTGTCCAGGGTTGGTAGCTTTATCACAAATGCATTAATTTCGGAAAAAGGTTTTGACGACACATCATTCGTGGAGCTAACGCAGGAACCGGCAACCAGGATAATTTTTTCTTCGCTTCAATTAGTTGGCTAAGACGGAAATTATTCGGGATGTTTATCTTTGATGCAGGTATCAGCGGCTGCTTCATAGTCAAGTCAGCCACAAGAGCCGAGCCGGGCCTGGAACGTGGGTGATCCGATTCGAACTAAGAGTAGTTCCGAGGGTCTGGGTAGAAGTATGATTAGGACCTCGAGATATTTTAACAATGCATTCCTCTCAATTCTAAGATGTAGATATGTATATACTTCCTGGCAGAAATCACGGGTCCCACTTCCCGCATGCCCCGAGCACCGTAGTTTTCACGAACTTGGTATCCTCAAGTGAGGACCACACTTTTTCTCTTGGGCTGGACCAAAAGGGTCAAGGGTCCCTTGGCCGGAGTAGGAGCGTTGCTAAGTATTTCTTAATCACAAGAATATCTTTTTGACCTCCCTCGTCCAATGCTCAATGGTGTATCCTGGTCACAATACTGGCCAATGGAGTTCCGGGAAATCCACGGCGCTGATTATTATTCTGAAACTAGTTCTTAGTTCTTGACATGGTCCAAGCGAAGACGTCCATTCTCCCACATTTACATGGGGTTTTAAATTTTTTATTGATTTTTGGCTCATCTGTACGGAACCGAGTGGCTTCCTTCCCGTGGTGATAACCATGCTAATATTTCCCACGACTTGTGTCAGAAGTAACCTCCTTAGCTAAAAGTGTGTTGTTTTCACCGGGGGGGGGGGGGTTGCCCACATGCGGTAGAGAAAACGCCGGAGGAAATTAGAAAACAAACCATCGCTGCTCTTTTTTACGGGGACTTCTGTTCTTCAGGAAAATTATTTTTCTTTCTTTGAAATAGCAGTGTCGCGTAGGCACCCACTGGGTGCCTAACACGAGTGATGATCATTGAAGCGGTCGGTCTAATTCTGGTGTTTTATTGGAGGCTGATTGATGAGCAGTTGAAAAGGCCGCCATATATGATGAGTCAAAAAGTTTACGCTCGGCTTCCTTCCGTGATAGCGCCATTTCAAGCGCCTGATATCGTCGTTTAATAATATAGAGTAGGGAATTATAAATACTAGTTCAGCGATCAAACCGCGTATATACCATTATTTAGGTTCGTTTCCTGCTATACCCGGTTTCACTCTGGTAAATTAACCTAATCCGATCATTACCGCTTCGGGAACAAAAGAAATAGACAGATAGGGTAAGACAAGCAATTGTACTTTTTTTCATTCTAAGCCTAAGCGACATAGCATGGTTACTCTAGAAGGGCGTAAATGGCATTATGGAACGCAGGCCAACCCTTTGGACCACTCCCCATCACTCCCAACCGCGCAAGACTGAAAGCATAGTGGATGGGTGGCTTCTTATGGTTTTCAAACATGAGCCACAGGTGCGTTATATTCCACTCGTCATTCAGGGAGAGAGGCTTTGCTTCGTCGTAGTAGATGTCCTTTGCGTTGCGGGTAGTCAACCAGTAAATCTTTGATTTTTGAAAGGACTCTGTCGCCTGATCCAAGTCGGCAAACAGGATTCCGGTCCAGTCAGCCAACGGAAAGAGTTTTGCGAGCCAAATTAAAGAGTCTCTAATGACCTTTATCTTATACCTCTGAAACTCAGGTTCACTCTTTGTCTTCAAAATATCATCCAGTTTGCCTTCCACCTCCGGTAGATGGATGATTGAGTGGATCACATAGGTGACGAGACTGACGGGGAGAGGCGCGTAACCATGCACCAGGCAGGAAAAATTAGTCTCGAGAGTAGTTGAAAGGTCCAGTGCACCCAGAACCTCCTGAAATTTTGGTTGAGGCAAATCTAAAATCTGCATGAGCTCCCAGAGTGGCTGAATCTCACCCGGTTCTTGAGTTTGGCCACTCTTGGTCGTCCATTCTGTCAGAAAAACTCCCAACTCATGCTGTGTTTTGAATGTGCATGTCGTGACCTGAATTTCAACAATGTTCCGCTGCCGCGGACCGTTGTCTTCTTCCTTGAAAGTGACCCAGTAATGGTCCCTGCAATAACTGGTGCGCTCTTCCCTTCCTCCGGTTTCGGGGGTCTGCGAGAAAACGACGAAGTACTTCCTGATGACCCTTCTGACGCAGCTCATATCCCGATGGGAATACACATCGATGCAAATTCTGGGCAACTCAGAAATCTCAGCTTCAATCTCGTCGGCATCTTGGTATGGGTGTCCGCGACGGTGCTCACGGGCATTCAATTCAGCTGTCAGTCTTGCGCTTTCTTTAGCCTGATGCTTCACCTCATGCAGCACCCCGGCCTCGTCGAGAGCAGTTCTGCATATTTCTGCGACCTTTTCAGCAGCACTGGTATATGAATGGCTACCTTCCCGGTACGATTGTATGTACTGTTCGATCCCCGTTACTTTCTCCTCATTCGAACCGGAAACACCCAAAGTGAATTTCATCGTTGTTCCGTTGTTGGGGGAACAGCAAACACAAGATGGAAACCTTTTGACACCGAATATCTTTCAAGGCAACAAGTATGATATTAGACAATATGGCGAGCTGATGAGGACACGACGAGGCTATTTATGCACAAGTCTTTTGAACTACGCGTTTTACTCTGGCTCGGGCGCGGCATCGGGTGGTGAGGAGTCATGTTCAACTCGCACATGCATCTTCCCAGGGAAATATTTTTGGCCAACAAGTTACGAGAAGGCTACAGATATACGTCTTCGCGCGCATCTCTAATTCGCTCCTGGTGATTCTTGCGGTCTGCAATCCGGAGGGCTCGCACCGAATAGGTGGGCAGGAAATAATAACATTGCAGAGCCCGGACGCATGTCATAGATCCAGAGGAGGTATGGAATACGGGACGGATGGTTCTTCAAGTCAAAGAAGAGGCTCACTCTCGATAGTTCGCCTGTGTTTGCGTGTGTTGTCAACTGGAATTGCATGCATAAGTGGTGAAATTGGGCGATCTCCCCTCCTCGATCGATATGCAGGGTCGGAGGTTTATCACGAACCATGGAGCGGTGAAAGTGATGCCCAATGATTGCAGACCAGCTGGCTTCGACCCGTATGGACGTCAGTCATTAGCTGCATGGCCTTGTTCTTGATCCTTTGATGTCATGCATTTGAGTGGGTTAACAATCAGTCAGGCTGAAACCTTAAAACAAATTGGGCGTTTCACCCCGTGCCCGTCGCCCAGCTGTGCTTATCTGGCATTAGGTGCTACATCAGAGCCACCTACTCAAGGGCAAGAAAGGTTCTGTGCGGAACACTTTCCGCTCCTCCAGGGGGCGTCGGCGTTCTCGTGGCGGAGGCAGGCTGTGATGAACGGAACGGTATAGGCAGGTTCAGATCTCTAGGTTTGAACTATAAAGACAACTATACAGCCTCTACGGAATACCTTGGGGACCAAGGAGATATACTGATAACCTGACGGCGACTTGCAGCCCAATCCGTCGGGACTCAGAAGTCAACCCTGACTCGGGCTGCTCTTTCGCCCGACGATGCAGTGAGACCACTAGGGTCATTGCTATGGCCTCCTGGGCCGCTTGGACATGATCCCCGCTTCAGCCGATGGTCAACCACCCTTCGGCCCTCCTGGAACACCCATTAAGCCGTTGGACTGTCAAATCACAGGGCAAGGCCATATCATGGAGGATAACGAACAGTTCCCGATTTCCATTTTTACCGGAACGAAATATGCTCTTTCTCGACGTATGGGGGCATAAGCGGTATTTTTTTGGTGGCGGGGTCGGGGCTTTGACCCAGAAATCTTCGGTTTTCCGCCTATGCTTGACTACTCTCAAGCGTGTAGATCAGATTAGGTCTGAAGATCGATAAACTGAAATTCTCACACGCAAAACTGTTCTTTCGCGATTTTCCAATCATTTGGCGAGTAGGTACCCTGCCAGATTCTTTTATTTAGTTTCGACTACGCCAGTGGACAAATGGGTTCGAAATCGGTAAATAAAATATCACATTACATGACAGGGACTATGACCACGTTTTCAGATATGATAGAATATTTATTTTTCATATGTCTATTTTTCTCATTTGGAGCAATACTACGGTAAAAGAATGATTTCGAGTAGGAGCCTTACATCATACGTTACAGATCCATAAAGCGGCAGCAGTTCGGTAACTTACGGGTTTGGATACGTACTGCCACGTGGTGCACCCAATACTGATACGATGTCTTTGACTGGACAGATTGCGAAGAACAGACACCATGCCTCTCTGGAGCCGAGGGCAGATATAATTGGTTGTCGCTATTTTGTACTTTTGGCTCGCTTAGCCACTGCAAGTGATATCTGGTATTCGAGGCTCCGCTGAGCGCCGCTGTTTCGGCTGAAAGCAACCATTGGTAGCCCACCGAAGAAATCAATTGAATTTCGATCATGAGACTTGGCGATTTTGCTGTGGTTGTCGATTAGATTAATTATAGTCAGATCTATTATACTTACTTCATCAACTATCATGACTGTCTTCCGCGCCCACAGTCGTTTAATGCGAGTTGTTGTTGACGAAGCTGCTTGGGAGCGATCAATCGATATGCCTGAGGAGGTATGATAGGTGTTTCCACCAATATTATCTGCTGCAGCCCATGTTGGGCCATAAGAATAACTTCATGTTTTCGATCAATGAGGTCCAGGCCAGGTACGATGGCTTTAATGACCCGGCTCTTCCCCTTACCATCCTCACCCATAATACATAGGAGGGTGTCAAGGGCTGAACCACATTGTATTTTGCTATGCTAAACAAGAGAAATCGTTGGAAGAGAAAAGGAATGAGATCCAGAGACGTGTCAAGATATGTGTCTGGGCATCACATGACAGGGCAACAACGAGGGCCTTAGGCCCGAGTTTATCTCTTAGCCTCAGCTCGCTACAGGTAGGTTGCCCAAGGCCATACAAAGACTGTAGGAGTTCGCAAATATTATTAGAACCATGGGTATTGGGACCAACACCTTTTAAGGGATCTCCATATAGACTTGCTTGTCGATTTTAAGAAGTGCAAATCTAGTTGTATAGACAATTCTGAATATGTGGGTTAGCATGTAATAGCCAGATGCATTATATTTTAGAAGCCTGTTCCTACCTAAGAGCCCTCCTCGGTGAGCCCATTAGCTCGGGACAAAAAAAGTCCTGTAAGGGTGCCCCAGCTTCTATCCTTGTAATCTGCGCACGCTCTCTCGCAACGTCGACCGAAACGAGAGACCATGTACGCCGGCATGCCCAGATCACCGTACTTCCGCCTTCGGTATGGAAATGCATGATCGCTGTCTAGGACATGTATCACTTCTAACGCCGTTCGACTTGAAAGACGTACCGTAGTGTCTGATATTGGTGTCACCCTTTCAGTCTGAAGTTGTTTGACGCCAAGGCCATTTTGGAACAATGACGCCTATTTTATTATGGCTGTTTTCTTAGTGATTATCACTCCTCGATAGTGCCTCCCTGTGCCTCAATCAAAGATACCAGACGGAAACCTCCGCGAGAACGCTGTGCATTCAAGCTGGATCTAAGCAATGCTTCCAGGAATTTGGCAAAAGTTTCTTCTGGGTGCTGGGCGGCCTGACGAGAAATTCTTTCGCGGTCTGGTGAATGAGGTATACTCTTCCATTCGAAATTATAACGAATGGGCCGCAAACTCCTTTGAGTCTTCTGAAAATATCAAACTGCAAATCGAAGTTGAGCGTCGTCTTTCGAGTAATCGTTTTGTCGAAGAGCCAACGCTAGGTTGAATTCGATTAGGCTAAGCGGCCTTCGAGCCCCAATTAAGACACCAAACACTCTCTTCTACTCTAGAGGATCTGTCGATCTCTGTCAGAATTTCGTCATAAATATCATCTAGTCCCTGTGATAGAGACATCAGAACCTTGTCGAAGGCGTGTTCGGAGGCATCGGTGGGTTTTGTCAGTAGTTCAAGAATCAAAGACACCCACAAGAACCTCGGCTAAATAATATAGTGCAAACAGTGCCTCTATATATCCATATTAAAGCACCTTTCGCATCCCACTGTTTTAACCATGAATCTCGAGCCATTCATCAATATCTCCATCTTCCGCCTCTTCTAATAGTCTCCAAATTCGGCGTCGATTCCGCAGGCGAAGTGGGGCATGCTCTAAGAGGCTCCCCGGTTCAAACACTTCCACTTGTGCGAGGGTGCGAACAAGGAGCTCCCAATCCCAAAAATCTTCTGCCTCATATATCGGAATGTCGCCCGTATCGGGTGCCAGAGGATGGCTCTTTAGGGCGAAGATATCTAAATCCCAAAGCCATGGTAAAATCTGCCGGCTGAAAAGCATGTCACGCCACAGCCTTGCCGGTAAGGACCGGGTGCATACCAGCTCGGGATTGACGAAAGGGTGTAGGTTATTACAGATTTTGTTTTGAAGCTCGGCGGGTAGTGTCTGTAGTGCAGGTAATAATCCAGGTTGTTCTTGTAAGGGTCGTGGAAGAGGCTGCAGATATGAAAGGATCTCCTGGGTGAGCCCTGGAATGGGAGATGGTGCCATTTCGTATTCCTAGAGTGGCAGGTTGTTAGGGATGGGAGGGAACCACGAGGGGCTATACTTACATAGACCTTTCGCTCTCCAAACGCCCACGCAACATTGTGAAAAAGGGCAGTATCCCGAAAATGATACCAGTGTGGTTCAACTAGACGGGGATTAAACGAGCCGCTGAGTCCCCAGGGAAAACCGCTAGTGACCCTAGTTAATCGTTGTTCAAACACTTCATAAAACTGGCTCAGAGTTTTAGGATGCTTTATACTAGCCACCATCACACCAATTCTAGAAAAAGCCTGGCGATACTCTACCAGATGTCGCATCATATCAAGGCATTCTGAATGTACTGTTGTATATGGGTACTCCATATATAGATCATGTACTAGTTTAGACGACCTCTTTGGGTAACCGTGCGGCCAGTATTGCCTAGGTTCTAATCTTGACAATCTCTCCCCGTAATACACTCCATCAATCTCGATTTCTACAAAAATCAGAAGTTTCTTCGGCAGATTCTAGTTGTCGTATAAGAATGGGAGTCCAAAGGGTAACTCACCATCTATCCCGAGTACTTCCAGCGGTAGATCATGATTTGGTAGGCTTAGAATATCCCAATCTTCTTCATAGTGGTAATTCACAGCTCTAATCGCAAGCGGTAGAAACCACTTGTACCTCTCAAGATTCTTATTTCGCACTTCCTCTGCCACTATCTTAGCTATTATAAGTAGATTATTGCTTTGGAGGGTACTGTAGAAGAGCTTACAAAGGTTGGGACACCACAGATAACACAACATATATCTTCTGCATCATAACCTCGATCCCACCGCTCCCATTGGAAAAGATCGCCCTGGGATGGACGCTCACTGGGGTGAAAATTTAGGGGGTCAAAATCTATGGGCTGAAAGTCCATGACAGGCAGGTTGGATGGAACCTTTGCTTGATTTTCGATCCAGGGGCATGGAAACCAGATTATTAAATGACTCAGGTAAGGTTACGTCGCTTAGTTAGCGCTTTTCATTACGCTAAGCAACATAACTACGTATCATGCAAGCACATCACATCAATATATTATGTTCTGTTTATTGGTTGGTTCTAACGGTTGGCTTGGCGCTGTATAGTAATATCCTTTATTCTTAAGGTATCCGTAGGCCGTAGCTAGACTATACGGAATATAATCTTTGTCCACAATGGTGCACCTAATATCATATCTAAATCAACCCACTCAAGCACACTCTACTGGTCACATGTTTCAAATGGTGCATTGCACGGATGTACCCCGTGATATCCCTGGGGTTTGTCAAATTATCACATCCAGCTCTACCCGACGGCTGTGCTTTCTAACCTATTCGATTCTGTAGTCATGCACATGTCCTTTCCGGAGCATCGGAGTCTTCTGAGCCAGCGGATACGGATACTCGCAAGAGTAGCCGTTCTTGGAGCAAAAGCTACTGTAAAATTGTATTCTGTCGCGCCTTATTTTGCCTTGCCTCCAGACCGAGTACCTGCCAAACTGATCATTAGTTCTTCCCATAAGAAGGCTTGAAGGAACTTATGCCGATTTAGGACATTCACATTATTAAGCACGATAGCTCGTGGTAACTGAGACTTTCGTTATATGACTGGCGAGTGCTTCTAGGCCCCTCAGTCCCGTGGTTATATAATTTGTATATAGGTAGAAACTTGATAGCCCAGGCCATTCTATGTCTTTCCCATTCTGTTGTAGTGCGCATGCCTTGTCACCTGCTGCACATCAGTCAGAAATGGGCTTAGCTTATACCAGCAGTGGCACTTATGATAGTCAAATATCACGTTTCCCTAGGAGACAAGCGAAGGAACTAAGTAAGCTGTATACTTCATTGCATCTACGAAGAATAGTCTCGCTACCCGTGATTACTAGAGTAATAAAAATAGGGAATTGTTATTTGGACCTCACGCTATACTAAGATAGGAAGGTGGTATATTGCGTATTGGTAATACTGTATATTGGCCTACTCGCTGGTTTTGGAGCTTTTAATCTTTCATGTTTAGGAAGGATCTTCTAGTACAATAGGATTACTGCCTGCCTGAGCGCCTGCCCGAGCTCCTTGCCGCCGGAGCGCTTGTTCGGTCCGTTCGAAGCCTGAGATCTCTCGATTTCTAGAACCCCGGGGCCTTCCACGGGCCCGTACAACCAGCGGTTCTAGTAGATGAGACCATTCAATTGGTGGATCTGGATCTAGATCAGATAGAACAAGCGGTTCAAGCAGATCATTCCGTGAGATCAGCCACTGAGAATGGAATGCTGAGGTAGGTAGCGGCTTCCTAGATACGCGATGATGTAGAATGATATGAATACACGGGATTCCTAGTGTTCTCGTAGTAATCCCAGTACAGTGCTCAATCGGTGGCTTTTCCTGGGCCTATCGGTAAATAGCGGTTTTGTATACTGAGTACCTTATTTAGCGCGTAGGTTGAGATATGATAAATAACCTCATGAAAATAGCGGCTCGGCCCGTAGATCACTAGGGGCTTGAATACACTAATCTACAAGTGCTTGCTCAACCTGAAGATGATGATCGGTAATTGTACGCTCGATCGATCTGACCACCTTTAGTAGATCACCTAAAGAGCTCTGAAGATCTCGCTTGATTCGCCAGTGAGATCCCTCACTGCGATATGTACCCACCTGGCAAAATGCAGGTAGATGACTTCCTTGTAAGTGCTGAACTTCTCATCAATGCAGGCATCTCACTAAATTATCCCCAGTGTCCCGCCCACTAGATCCTGTGGAGCCCCATCACAAACAGCTCTCGTTATCATACTGGAGGAAGCGGAATGTCTCATGACAGAACTCGTGCAGTTTAATAGGTGTGAATTAGAATTGATAAAAGTCTCTGTCTCTTCTATAATTATGGAAAACACAGGCCAATTTATAGAGGCATGGGGACAGGCTTTCCCATGTAAAAGTAAGGTGCGAACATCGGTACCCTAGATATCAGATATTCGGCAGGATTCCTGCCCGTATACCATGCAGGGGATCCATCACACTGGACACCTCACATAATATATTTCTGACATCCCATTCCAATCATGAAAAAAATGAACCGACCGACAACACATCTTCTCGTCTATGCCACACCATTCACCAGGAAAATGACATTGGTCAATCAACTGGGTTTTTACGCGCTGCCACCGCTGGAATGTGACAATCAATTCCCGACCACCTTGAAAATAGAATTGGGCATTGTATCTTGCCGCCTCTATCTCGATTTTCACGAGTACAGTGTGACAATGCAGTATCTAAAAATGGATAGTGCTTGCGCTACCGATGCAGAAAGGTTGGTCAACCCTGCACGCACCGGGCTCCCGGTGGATGAACCTGCGGAGTTTGCAGATGACCCCCTCGGCTTCTTGCAGGAATGGTTAACCGTCACTAGAAAGGGTCAGGAGTTTGGACATACTTTTGTAGGCTATATTTGTCAAGGACGACAGCTTTCAAAGCATCATTCGATCTTCACCGAGTGGAGCACCACGAACATGCCCATGACTGGAAAAATGCCCCTGCTGCAGATCGAATATGATAATACAAGCAAAGATGGATGAGAAGATAGTGATGGTGGTACTTCTGACTAGTCTTTTATTCATAATATCTTTGGCGACATCGTCATCTATTTGATTCTGCAATTGCTGCAGAGTCGAGGAGTCTTCACATGGGTTGTGCAGGTATAGAAGGCATGTTCCGGGAAGTCAAAAAGACAGAATAGATTGCTTAGCTTATATCCAAGGGCTAAATATAGGTGGCGTGGGTGAGAAGGAATCCTCAAGTATATGTGCTTTGGCTACAAATGCCTTAATAACTTAAACACAGGGATAATGTGGCTAATAGGGGCTCTACATATCCTATTAATATATTTATATACTACTTTGAAGATACTAACTTGTGGCAAGAGCTAAATATAATATAATATTATAATAAAGATAAAAGAATAGGTGTAGCTAACCCAGCACCTACGGTGATCATTTTGCATAGAGCACATAACATCCAATTATACTAATGTATGCTCCATAGGCGCCGACGCTCTTTAAGAAGCGTATCAAATTGATGATCTAATCTCTTTGGGAACAGTTCGCATGCAGCTGCTTCTAAGGCACGTAGATACATGTTTAGAGAAGCAGAATCACATCCTCCCCTACTTATCCAGAGGATACTCCTGGACCCTCTGCATCTTCCCGCAGAGGGCCCTGCTTAATGACTTGGAATATCCGGTTGTGCTACTCGACATGCACCTCTCGGATGGTTCGCGAGTCGCGATGAATTGGTATGGAGGTAACCAAGAACACCTCATCGGCTTTGATCATAACCTATTGGTGTTTGGTTAAACTGTTGTTTTGCTGTACTGTCTGGCGTGGTTCTGTATGACTTTGCTCGCCGGTGAGGTGGTTGTTCTTTGTACGCTTGCTCCGCATTTGGTTTGGCTGTTCGCGCGTGTCCAGTTTTCTTGGTGGCATAGGAGCTTGTTTGTTTTTTTGATTTTGTTTTTTTATATTTCTATAACTTACTTTCAACCTTGTTTCTTTTGTCCTTCGTTGTCCGATATCATGGTTTGTATGATGATTGGCCTTGATCACTTCTGGATAATTAACCAGAATGTCGAGCACTGTTGCTCCCCATATTTGTATGCGGGTTGTTGGTTGGAAATGACACTTTGAATAGTTACATGACGCTCCTATCTCTTTAATATGAGATGAGATTCCGCTCCTGCTTGCATGCTTATGAGGTTAACCTTCCCAGCTTCCAGGCTGGTTCTGGTAATGTCAGGTCACCTGGTGGTTATTAGTAATTTTGGTCCTGTTTGCACTCAGCACTCTGCTGAATCCTCAGTGAATGAACTCCCATGGTCACAAGCCATCTCGCTTCCACTGGCCTTGACTTTCCAGTGCTACTACTGTAAACGAAGATATATAAGCAGGCTTTTTCTCTTTGTGGTCATCTTCTTATCTCCAGATCGACCAGCATCTGTCTTGAATTCTTGATAATCATCAATCTTTTATCAACAACATTATCTTTTCATCTCTAAGCCGACTAAATCGTCCTTTCCTGTGAGTATCCAGCCAGCTTGGTATGTCTCATCCAGATATTTTGCCTGGACAGGGATCCTAACCCTGCAGTTTTCCCTTTTTTTTTTTGTTTTTCAATTTTATTTAATGAAAGATGAACCGTCGCGAGGTTGTTGATCTGACTGGCCTGGAGCTCTCAGCTCCTGGTTGTCCTATGGACAGTGACTTGTTATATTAGTCCTTCTTAGGGAGCTTCTTTGTCTAATGCTTTTGGTTCCGTTGTAGCGGTCATTGAAGCCCTCCTCCGGGAGACCTCTGAGCATATTGACGAAGCTCGTGCATGTCTCGACAACTCCATGGATTTCTTCCACCTCAAGGGCCCCTTCGGGGCCTGCCTGGCGTCTACATCCGTCCTGCTGATCTGCATAGCTCAACCTGTTCCGGTATCAATTATCTGACCACTGCAGAGGATGAATTGAAGAAAGCTCTCGAATGCATGCA
Organism: Aspergillus leporis; assembly: GCA_009176345.1. Taxonomy (NCBI): domain Eukaryota; kingdom Fungi; phylum Ascomycota; class Eurotiomycetes; order Eurotiales; family Aspergillaceae; genus Aspergillus; species Aspergillus leporis. The sequence continues at coordinate 50,860 of ML732330.1, read as the reverse complement.
GGCCGCACTTTGTAGTCTTTGGATGTATAGGGTTGTGCCTTCTAGAGAGGAGGTCTGAGGAAGGACCTCCTTTCTCCCGCGAACGTGGGGCATGCTTCTCTTTTTGTTATTCTGTGAGTGTTTTCCTTTAGTACTAGACCAGTTTTTTAATTAGTTAATTAATAAAAATATTGCTCTATTCTTCTATTATCTTCTGTTATCCGTATAGATCGACTTATCCAAATTAATAGAAAGACCAGGGTTATATTCCATCGGCTCCGTGCCAGTCCTGGGAAAGGATTATTCGGAAAGGCCATCCAATGCCTTGACAGAGATTTCTGTATACACCAGTGGAATGTTTACTCATCACTTTCTTGAACAGAGGGCTGAATAAAGGGTCGTCAAGCTGCCACGCATACCGCAACAGTGCGACGCTGTTCAGGCTGTCGTAGCCCAACCGTCACAGGTAGCACATAGTAAACTATCTTCCTAAATCATGATAATAGTCACATGTACTCTCCAACTCGTACACTTGTGAAATCAGTCATTGAGCTTGCTGCCTGATGAGCAAGGTGGCGAGGTGCAGCCGCTGAGACATCGGGGCGTCTCACTGGGCAGGGCTTTGGGCCAACGAATCTATGTGTTATATATGGGTGCTTATAATACTTATAAATATAAATGCTACTCCTAATTAATCAAGTACATACGACCATAGGGTGTGGAAAACAGGGCTTCCCGTCCGCTCAGCCGTACTTAAGCCACATATTGAACGCGGACGACTTGGAAATGGGCCCTTTGGAAGTTGCTGCTTTATGGGTGAGCGCCGCTAAGTCGCAGGGTGAGTGTGGGTGAGCTGGGTGAGCTGGGTGAGCTGGGGTGAGCAAGTGGGTGAGCTGGTTGAGCGAGTGGGTGAGCTAGACAACTCGGTAGGATTTTTGTGAAGTTAAATAGGGGCACTCAACCTGCTTGTCCATCACTTTTTTTTCTCCCTTCGAGTTACCCGTTCTCAAGAAACAGCTTCAAGTGTGATCCTATACAAAATCAACCATGTCACGTGATACTGACTCGGTGCTATCCGAGGAAAGGCGGAGAAAGGTTGATGAGCTCCGTAAGCTTGGTGAATTACGTGGTTTTACCAGAGAGTACCAGCAGGATATAAAAAAGAAAGAGAATGAGATATGCCACAAAAAGAGAGCTCCAGCTACTGATGAAAGGTACGGCAGAGCCGTTGAAAATTGGAAAATGTACGTGGTCAAAAACGTTCTATTATTTTATCTAAGAGACATTCCTGATTCAAGTCCAGATGGATGATGACCCAAAATGAACCCGAAGATAGGTATTTCTCAAAGCTGGAGCCAGATCCCCCCAGCCAGATCTTGAAACTTTTTTCTGAGAGTTTTATCTGTCTACGTGAAGGGGATATACCTTCTCAACACAGTGTGGACTATAATTTATCCTGCTTTATAGCCGAATGGGAGAGGAAAACCGGTAGAGTTATCCCCAAGAGTATCAAAAGTGATGTCTATAATGTGCGTTATGAAAATTTTATTCCCTTTTTGACATATAAATGCTTACTTATCTATTCTTCAAGTATATCCACAACGTATTGACGCCGAAGTACGGACTCGAAACAAAGCACAGAGAAAAATTCCATGTTACAGCAACAGATCTTGATCTTCTTCTTAAACGCTTGTTTCAGGATGATGATCATGATTATATTCATGAACAAGCTCGCTTTCAAGATGCATTTACTCTCTCACTGTTTTCGGCTTCCGGAGCTAGAGCCGGGGCTATTGTTGAGTCAAGTTCATATAGGAACACTAATGAATGTTTTTACTATAAGATATGTTGATCTGCTGACTATACAAATTGTGTACAAGAAGTTAATTGCTCTTCTAAAAAGCATATTACCTTTAACATCCAATATAAGGACAACAAAATCAAGCGATGGGTTACGATAGATCCAGAATTCGTTAAAGGCCACTGGTATAGTGATGAGGCAGTTATGTAAGTTCCTACTTTAAGATATCCCAGCTGCTTAAGCTGATAGTCCTAGCCCGAAGAATTGGATTACAGAGCAAAAGGTCCTTGGCAGGAACTTTGTCTTTTATGTTATGGTTGCTGGCATAGCCGATCAAGCTTTCAAAGGCATCCGTAGTGTTGATGACTTGCTGTCAAAGACCCCACCCAAGGGAAGAGAATCTTGGACACTAGAATGGGAGGATTATGTATAACAGCTACCAGTCCTTCGCATGGTTACACCAAATGGGCCACATCCTACTCGTGCCCTGACATTTTCCTCGATTCGGAATGACTTGAGTTCTCTTGCACAACGAGAACACTTTCGAGACCCGCTGAGAATTCATGGAATAAGAGGCCGGGTGGCTACTACAATTGATGGTATGTTCTCTCCTTGTGCACAATACTATATTATACTAATTATGTCACAGCGAATACGTCTCAAGCTATCCGCAGCCAGGCATTAGATCATGCGAACCCGGATACTTATCTCAAGTACCAATCAAAGTTCAAACGCACCGATATACAAGCCCACTTTTGGAACATCGAGCCTGACTATGAATGTCTTGACATAGAAGAAAGTATGGCCCACCACCGTGATCCTAATGCCCCCCAGAAGCTTGACGCTGCTGCTGTTGCTGAGTTTGAAAATGATGAAGAGATAAGAGGTCTGTATAGAGAGATTGGGATCTTGACAAAGAAGATTAACGGAAAGCCAAACGAACACCAGGATCTTGCGTGTGAACGTGAGAAACTATATAACAGAGTAGCCAAGAAGCGCCGCAGCAAAACCAAAGAGTTTATTCAACAGTGGTGGAAAACCTCATATGATGAATATATTGCAGGAAAGGATTTCACGGAGCGTGATTTAACATACCTGTTTTCAATCTACCGCAAATACATGCCGGAGCGAGATCGGTTACGAGACCACTTATTCACTGAAGTGACAATTGACAGCGAAACTGGAAGGCAGTGTATGCTTGACATGGTGGCTATTTGCATATCAGGAGAGAGAGTAGCATACTATCCTGGTGAATCACCGGTCAACGGAAGGTGCCCTGTATGCTCGAAAGATATGTTAAGGTTTGTTACTAACTCTTCTACCAATACCGAAATGCTAAGGTTTCCAGTATCGAGATGCAAAGTCGCTCCAAGCATATTCTTCAATGCAAAAGGAAATCTCTGAATGCTGCACCATATCAACAACTATACAAAAATGGGAAGAGAGCTCATCGTCGTGCTGACTGGGCGTTTTTGGAATGGTGCTTTTTGTGTGCCAAGTGGTTCCACAATAAGACTGATTGGCAGGAGCATTGTTGCTCCCATTTGAAGAGTCTTCAGCCGCATTGTGGTTTATTGAGATTTCGTTATACACTGGTGTCACCTGGGTTTTGCCCTTTTTGCTTGGGTGATCAGAGCATACAGCCCGAGCATCGATTCAGGCAATGGCGTGAAAAGGCCACCCTAATCAATCATATCGACATTGAACATTTAGTAAAAATAAACGAGGAAAAGCCTATCCTATGCCCTCACCCATGTTGTGAGGGTAAGATATACCCCTCTGCTTTGGATCTTCGACGGCATTTCTATAATGTCCACTCAATTGAAGAGCCACGTCGCAACTGTGTTTCCCGGAAAAGGAAATGGATACAAGGCTCCGGAATAGACGAGGAACAAAAGATAAAAAAAGTGTTGTTGGACCAGGATGACAAAGATGTTGTCTTCTCAGGCAGTCCGCAAGAACCTTCCACCATGTTGCCCACCGCCAAAACTGATTGTTAGCAGCCCCCCTAAGACCGGCCTTGCAGAATAGGGGTATCATAATTCGGAGACCACTTTATGACAAATACATAGGCAATGAACTGTACACGTTGACCTTGTACGATAAAGTTGTCAGGGCTTGAGGTCAAACTTTGCCTGATGCACCAAGACTGCTTTATTCACTGTTGATCAGATTCCACAATACTGAAATCCCGCAATTCATATATGACAGAACCCTTTCTCTCTTCCTTTCTTCTATACGTTGATGTTCCGCTAGATAGACACATTAGAAATTGTTGAAAATGCGGGATTCCGTATTTCCTAGTAATCTACCGCTGAATTCTAATGGGTGCAGATGATGAAATGATAAGGTCTCATTTCTGATCTAGTGGTAAAATGAGCGATATTTATAGGCCTTAAGATGATAACTGAATCATCCGATATCATGATGATACAGGATGATGCAGGATGATACAGGATGATGTCTGATGATCATGGCCTAGAGTAGTAATCAATCCGCTATTCCAAATGGAGTAGGGTGGTGGCTGATAGTGGAGCTTCAGTGGTAATTTTGGTTGACAGAAATATATGATATCTTTCTCGATGTGTATAGGATCATCACAAAAGTAGCCATATTCAATAATGCTGTACTCAAATACACTGGTACGCCAGTCACAGGGCCCTACAGAGAAGGCCAACGTCAAGAGGCGTAGTGGCAAAGTTGGTAAAGTAATGTATAATAGGTTGGAAGCCTTAACTAGGTGAATTTTGAATGGGATGTTCTAGAGACCCGTTATATGCTATGCCACGGTTGGGTAGGTTGTGATCATTGTATCGTGCGAAAACTTTTCCTTTAGCAGATTTATGAAGCACAAAAGGCCTGCAATTTCTGATAGAGGGTTAGTCCATGGCCTGTAACGAAAACTCCGCAATACTTCCGAGGTTTATTACCACATTGCCTACCCTAGAGGGCTGTTAAAACGAATAAAATGCAACCAAAGAATAGTCAGACAAAGGAAATATTGAAATTAATCATAAGTGTGGGCGCACATAAAAAGGCTATTGTAGATCTAGCTTTTCTGTGTCTCACGATGTTTTTGGATCTCTCTCTTGTTGAACCAAAACACAGCAAGGACAGTAAAAGGAGCTCAAACAATCACCATATACGGAGTCTATTATTTGAAGTCATTTGCATATCAAACATCGTTTTTCAATCAATATTATCCAGTGCAAGTCACACAGGCTGAGGCATGAGAATAAAAGGCACTAGTCTCCGGGTTAGCTCTTCTAGAGGGTGCGATGTCATGGAGATATACTGTACATCTCTGTTACACCCACGACAGAAGCCGTTTTCATATTGTTCAGGATCCTCCAATCGAGATAGAGGACTCCCGAATAACCAGCTATAGATTAAGTCATAATTTAATGATTCCAGGATCCGAATCGACCAAACTGGACCGTTTAGAAAATATCAATTCAATCATGGAACTGTTTTACCATGAAGCTTGCCATGCTAGTCCCAGCATTGGAATCGTTCGCCAACATGGTTAAGTTGTTCTTCACTTTGGCTCTGTTCCACTCACTGGCCGGAATGCCAGTGTCATTTCTAGACTCATTCGTATAGCCAAGCCGGCGAAGTATTGGGCTGTCTACAGCCTTAAGCATCAACCGATTACTGGGACGCACAAAATACAGCAACCCAAGTCGATCGTGCTGCTGCTGGTCTTCGGGTGGTGCGACAACGCGATGCAGGGCATTTTTGAAGTACCCGCTTGATAGGATGCTCAATATATCCGCGCTGTTGACTAAGTCTTTGCCGACTGGTACTCGAATGTGTTCCCAGTCTGAAGTTTCTGATGTCTTAACTTGCAGCCCAGTAAGGGGTTGCTGAAAGAGGAGGGTAATGGTTCCAGCGTCGTGTCTACCACCGGGGGGATAGTGTCCTGATGGAAACAAAGGAATGCGGGTAGGTTGTGTTCATTCGCACCTGCAAATGTTAATATAGGCTATATTCATTTCCGCATTACCCTGTTCATATTGTTCCCAGATACATTACGCTACCTTAGTAAGGGATAGTTTTGTTACTCCTACAGTGCACCTTATTGTTCCACCGTTGTTGATTCTTTCTTTCTTTCTCTTCAGCGTTTTCTTCTTGTTTGATAGCTTTGATAGCTTATCGAACGTTGGGGGTCTTTGTCCCTTACAGTATGGCTTCATTTGTAGGGGGTTGTAGAGTACGAATCGATCGCCAGTGTGGTAAAACAGGGTATAGTGCTTCCATAGCACAGAAACCACCCCCTTGGAGCTCTCTGAAGTCCGTCGAGCCGATGTTTCCCTACATGGAAAGAGGCCAGCAACCGGTTAACATCTCAGAGCGTTTAAATATGAAGTCACAAATGCCACTAGAGCTTCCATCGTCAACGGGTAAAAGTTAGTGCGGACCAGTAAAGAAATAACTCTTAGTTGATTCGCCAGCCCAGCCATTCCGGGTTCATTAAACACACTCTTTCATATTGACTGAATCATATTACGTCACATTGAACACCCTTCTACCAGCCTGTTAACATGAGGTGGCAACGCGCTTGACTTTTTCTTGGTCTGGAAATAAGTCCCACATTAAGTTCAAAGGTCATGTTGAATATTTCCGGTCCGAAATTTACTTTTCTGAGACAGCTTGAACTGGAGAACAGCTTCTTGCACTGACCTATCAAATGCTACCATTAAATCTCAGCCACTGACGCTCTGGCTAGATTATACATAGTACCACGGACGGGAGCGATCGCCATAAAGTTACCACGGCTCAGATTATCTTGACTGGCCATATAAGTAGTCGAAACGCATCGGGAATATTTTCAGTGGTCTAAAAAGCCAATTACTGGAAACCATTCTCAGTATATACTACGAACGCTGCGTTCGCTATCTAACACAATGGCTTACTACGTAAACTGTAATCTCTCACCCAACCAGCGTGATCAGTGGTCATTGTCTTTCTCGTCGCTTCCCGCCCCTGGCTATGATAGCTGCTTGGGCTGGTCCATGCTGGGGCTAGGTCTCGCAAGTTCTGAGCCAGTCCCAGCGCCGCAGAATGCTCAACTAGAGTTTGCAGATATCCCATCCACCGAGACGTATAATCTCGACATGATGAGGGATTACTGGTGCCCTTATACAAATTCAGATGTAAAACCTTACCATTTGCCGCCAGCATGTACACATCGTGCTAACCAATCTGAAGCCCCTCGCTACTACTGGCTATCTTACACCGATGTCGATCGGAAGCCCCACCGATCCTATGTACCCAGAGCATCAGCATACGGGAGTGGACGAGTCTGGAAGGCCGACTGCAGCCCTACATACCGGCATCCGTTCTCCATGGCGGAGGATTCGAAAGATGAGTTCCCCACCGGTTAGTCCTAAATCGCATCCAGATTGTTCTAGCCCATCCCAGATCAGACCAAAGCCGAAGCCAAAACGACGATCATCGCGAGATAGCAATGCATCTCAGCGTCAACTGCCTACCTCCTCGGGCCACAGTGATGGCGATCAGAACATCCGTATGCTGCGGAAGAAGGCCCATAATCAGGTTGAGAAGCGCTACCGCGCAAACCTGAACGCCGGCTTTAGGAAGCTAGAGAATGTCATTAAGCAAGATTGCGCGACCTCAGTAACCGATTCCAAAATGGCCAAAGGCTCGAAGCCCGGTCGCAAAGTGTTGATTTTGCATCATGCCTACGAATACATTCTGGCTCTTCAAGCTGAACTTCGGTTGCTGCAGAAGAGGCTCGGGGAAAAGCAAGACTGTGCTTAGATATTGCATTGTACACTCATTAATACAAACCACTTTGAAATCGCATATTAGTAGATGAGCTTGGAAAACCTCTATTTCTACTAACGCATTATGCTCACAGTCAAGCGATTATAGGCGAAATGTAGGGGTATACCGCAGAGTTCAAAAGCGTGTGACGGTGTGCGGTAAAATGATGGCCGGCTTACTATGTCTCAACATACTTTACATATTTAACATGTAACCCTGTATAGAAGCGCATCCTTCTACCACGTCAACATATCCCTTGAAATATCCAACTGTTTTGGGGGCACGCTCCTTATCTAGCCTTATTACCTGTTGAGGGATCAATTCTCGACTATAAGAGATGGTGTTTCTAACTGCTGCGTACTGACTGAATATTGAAACTATATATCAGGGGAATTTCTAATTTCTCGTTCAGCAAAACTTCTAGGCAAATGTAACTGGACTACATTTAAGTGGTCCGACAATTGTTCTCATAGTCTGAATAGTCACGGTGCCTGCTATCATCTATCATTACTATGCCTTCTGCAAAATACTGTTCGCACTTTCTGAACAGTCATGTATGAGTGATCTCTCACATTCTTTGCTTTATGAGGTAACTAACCTTCACTTGAATGAATAAGTTATTGGGAAATTAGCTCAAATTGAGTCCCATTACAAATGTCTTAAATAAAAAAATTGCCAGTGTTAAGAATACTTCGAAAATTATTTCACTGGGTAGAAGCCGATCTGCGAGCCGATTCGGGGTCGCACAACCCCGGCCCTGTCTTCACTTGTTGGTTGCGACCCCATTCCGTATCCCAAACTTACAGAGGGCGACCATATCCATCTAGCTAGGCTTACGCAATTAAGGGGGAGAGCAGGAGTTTTGTATTTGTAGGTTTCTTTTTCATACTGTAATCTACCTCTCATAATACCTTTTTGGGTTTGTAAGACCCCTAGGGCTGGGTATTCTTATCATCAAACCAACTTTACCTAGGAAGGGTGAGGCTAGTTCTCTCCGGTATTAACTAGTCATCGTATTAACCTCATGCTTGAGGTATTTTAATATAATCTTTCTGCGACGTACTTTGGTGCAACGTATACTGATGGAATACTGTAATTGCCACAGGGTGATAGTAAGGAGGTACCTGCACTGCGTCTCCACAGTTCAACATGGCCAGAGAACCTCGTGTGCATACAATGTGGCTCTTTGAATTTGAATCTAACTATAGGAAACACCCATTGTAACCAATCAACCATAACTACCGGTAGTACATATGTTCATTTAGCTGATAACCTTCGTAATGCGTCTCATCTTGATGTTTTTGGATCTCTCTCTCCTGTTGAACCAAAACACAACAAGGGCAGTAAAAGGAGCTCAAACAATCACCATATACTGAGCCTATTATTCCAAGTTGCTTGCGGATCATACATCTCCTTTTCATCAATAGTATCCAGTGCAAGCCACACAGGCTGAGGCATGAGAATAAAAGGCACTAGTTTCCGGGTTAGCTCTCTAGAGGGGTGCTATGTCATGGAGATATACTGTACATCTCTGCTACACCCACGACAGAAACCGTTTTCATATCGTTCAGGATCCTCCAATCGAGATAGAGAACTCCCGAATACCCAGCATGGCAGAAAGCTCGCGCATATACCTGAAGTGCAAATTAGCAGTTGGAATAAACATGTATATCTTGCATACATGTGTTGATATCAGCGCAATAGCCGTCGAAGAACTTAGAAGACCATTGTCTCTCTCCTATATCCCTAGAGCCCATATTGTGTAGCAATGCTTGTCTAATCAAGTGGACAAAAATATAAAGAGAGGTTGGGAAGGTTTACTTCATAAACCTTTAAAAGTCAAGCATCTAGTGTTCGACCTAGTACTATCCTAATATTTAATGGAGCTTCGATATGCTAGGCTATATAATGACTCACCACTATCTCCGTGTATTATGCAATGTATGCTGCGACCACGTTTAGGGCCTGTAGGCGATTCTGTCTACCGTCCAGGCCTTCCAAAAAAATGATAATATATATGTTCATCAACTCTGTGAGTCATTTTTCACTGTTCTATACTTTTCTTCCCCTACCCTAGCTACAATGTACAACAAACCAAAGGTCCCAGGAGGGCTACAATTTGCCATTGAAAAAGGCCTTTCCTATGACGTTCAAAGGTATCTTGATGAGGGGACAAGCCCCGATCTTTGTGACAAGAACAAGCAGAGCCAGGGAAAACCGCTGTTGGCACTTTCTGCTATCAATGACCTGATACGTATAATCGAGCTTCTTATAAAATATGGCGCCAAGGTTGATAAGAAGGACTCTCATGGCCGAACTCCGCTATCCTGGGCAGCCGAGCATGGTGCATTTCAAGCTGTGAAGCTGCTTATTGAACATGGTGCAAATGTCAATTCCGAAGATAAAGAGCGGACCACACCACTCGCCTGGGTAGTCTATGCAGGCACAGGGGATACTCGGAGAATGCAGGACTACCTTATTTCCAAGGGTGCCAAGATAGAAATGCGCCATACTTTCTTCGACACGCTTATATATTTACTGGCTGTAAGGTGTAACTGGGTGCTGTTTAGGCTGAAAAGTAAGAGTTCTTGCTATCTTTATATATTTTTGCTAACCTAAAAGTAGACCAATTTTGAGAGTAGGGACATGGGATCTTGTTACACAATGCCTTTTTTGATATCCTGATCAGTGCTCAGCAAATAATTGAAAATTAGATTGAAAATTGTCTCTGAACTATATAAATAAAGTTCTGTAGGGGAAGGTATCGGGAGATTTGATTAATATACTTCTAAGGTTTCGATACAGTATAAGTTCTATAACGCAAGGGCCAATATCAATAATAATCACTTGGTGAATTGAGTCGCAACAACAAAAAATCATAGGTATATACAGTAAATATGTGGCGTTGGAATATTTTGCCGAAATTGTATTCTTGGCTGCTTTCATATGGTGACTCTACCGGCGGACAAGTCCCGAGGTCCATCTAACATTTAGCGCCTGCAAGCCCATTCGGGTACGGCAGATTGTCTTAATTTAAATTCTCCTTGACCCCACTCTGGTTTCATGCTTTCGTATCTGATCCTACTCGGAACAAGATATTATCGCAGCCGATATAAACCCTATTTTTTGTCTACTATCATGTCGCGGACAGTTGACCTCTGTTTACCGGTAGGCGTACAACACTCATCAGGAGGACTAAACAGAAACTAAATGTTATTGGTCAGATTTTATGTGCTAGTGATGACCTAGAAGACCAAGATATTGATCAATTTTCAATTAGTGATGAGTTGGCGCCTCTGGACCAGGCAGACTTTGATGTGGGTTAACTGTCCTATTAACTGCAGCTCTGTGGCTCAAATTTCTTTTCTTTCTAGGCAGTCCAAGAGCTCCTTCGGGTGTTGCGGGTTTTCAAAAAGCGCGGTATAGCACAGAGAATTGCCATTGCTGCATATATATCTGGAGGTGCACGCGATAGCTCCTGGATGGTTCAGGGCCTTGATGAAGGTTTTAAAGTAGAGATACCAACAGATAAATGGTATAAGGCGTGTGAGATGATAACAAATGAGGGTTTTACTAAGGCGCGCAACACCGCTTGATAACAATCTAGCCAATGCCATATCATATCCAGAAACTGCTGAATGACTTTGTGATCCCAAGAGATCGTTGGAGCCTTGTTTCTTTCAGGCGGCTTTTGGCCTAAGGTTGATATAGTAGTACTCTGCTGAATAGTTCTCACTCTTCGGGAAACTGGGTTCAGAATCAACATTATCTAGTGTATATATAAAATAACCACTACATATCTGATCCTTTGATGATTCGGGCCAATATATATCATATGATTTCTGTTGTATGTAGGGCCCAAACACCTTGCACCACGATAGCATTTTTACAATGTTTCACCTGTATTTGTTGAAATGCCTATATTTAAACACAATATTACGGTTGGATGCTGTTTACTACCTTTGGAAGCGTTTGGTAAGAGCAGTCCTTTCATTACCTGCCCTTAGCCCATAGCGTGACATTCTGTATTTGACCACAAATGGTAGTAGTCAGTAGCTCTAAGCTTATGGTATGTTTTTTACCTCTTCATGCTGCTCATTTCATTTTGCTAGATTGCTATATTGGACATAGCAAATAAAGGTGAGCATACATATTGAGACTGCAGATCGTATACCTGAAAAGCTGTAGGTGTTATGGTGCATAGGTCATAAACCTCTAGTACAATAACAGTCTGACACAGGGAAGAGTCTCCATATACCAATGAGGCTAGGAAAAGGAATGCTATTCTGCGAAACTATTAGGGATCGGCTGCACTCGGGTCTTCCGGTCACACTCCCGTTGCGGCCCCATTTGGGTACGGCAGGCCCACTCTGTGTAGTAGCTAGATCATTATCGAAAAGCTGCCAAGCCGCCTTCTCATACTGTAGCAGTTTTGAAGTACTAAAATTGACCGGACTGTATATTTTGTGTCGCTTATTATTTGCCGAGGTTCATAAATTGAGCTCATATGGTTCGGCTTGGGTGTTCGGATAGGGATAACTTATATATTTATTCATTATAACCGTTTCTCTATTCGTTGTGAAGCGTCGTTGCACCAAAAGTACTTGGAGTCAATATCCGCACGGGTTGAGAGACCGATAATATTTTACCTGATTGGCAGCAAGAAAGATCTTTACATTTTAGGTGCATATCTAAGCCTGAGAATTAATATTGGTTATTCCCGCTAACTGACATTTAGGATGTGAGGAACTGTTTTTTGGTACTGTTTAAGCTGTAAATGAAGAGTTGATCCCTGCACTCGGGAGCGTTTATTCATACCCTACGGCCCTGGTGCGGCCCTCGAAGCTACCTTATCATATATCCCCTCTGCCAAGAGTAGAGTCAGGATGATCACATCGTGTGAAGATTGCAGCGAGGGATCCACTGAAGAAGAGCAACTGAATCGTATCGTTCATCTAACCGGCCGATCGAATCCGGAAGCTCCTACATTACTATGGAAGAACCAGGAATGGCAAGTGTGCTACACCATTGCGGAATGTGAGAGGATTATGATGGGTGGGAAAACAGTTAAGCTGCATGTATATTGTTTTGTTCGTCTGAGTACACAATGACTGTAAATCTATCGAATGCATTACTTGGGGTGCACGGTTGAAGGGAACCTTTTCATATGCCAGATGGTATTATAGCTAAACATATTGCAATGTTTGCAAGTGTTCTCTACATTGATGGCATTCTAATACAAAGATGTTCTGTGTTATCTTTCAACACACAAAATACGCTTCCTGAGCTTCACAGGGAGCGTTTGAACAACCGAGATTATTTATAAAGCAAGACAAAGATATAGTTTGGGGTTTAACAGTGTTTTTAAGAGCCAGGTAACAAACAATGCCTAGACCACATCAGGGGAATTATAGAAGGTTATATAATTTAGCACGCCGTTCGTTGTCAGCTATCTAAAATTGTATTTCATCCTCAAGTGACCGATGAAAGTTGTTAATGGTTGACTACATACATCAAAATCAAGCCTAGTGTAAAGAATAAATCTAGCATTTTGCATGTGTCAACCTCTCCATGTGACAAAGTGGAGCTTTCCAGTGTTTCCCACTATTATTCCGGCTGGCTTCTACCACAAGTTGCTGTTTGGTACGGAGGCTGCCGAGAGATGTCTAGGCTTATGGGTTGACTCGCTGGAAGCCTGCTTTTGTCTCCATTTCATGTTCTTCCTTAATCTTGACAAGCTTCCCAAAACGGTAAATAATAAGAAGGATAAGAGACCCAGAAGCAGAAAGTCCAGTAACAATTGTCGTTAGGAGGGCCATAATAGACCACTCACCCTCACGTGCAGTGTAGATATTGACAAGAGTCGTAACCAGTCCAGCCAAGGAACTGAGGAGGGTTGGGCTAATTGCCACGTTAGCTTTAGTTCTTAAGTCATTTGCCTGTTTGTCCTTACAGAAACAACTTATTAATAAACCAAATATAGTTGTTCCTCCGCTCCCATGAAAGCCAGAGCATGAAAAGAGCGCCCAAAACCATGGGGAAACATGCAATGGCAAGAAGAGGAGGGTTCTGGATAGTGCTTAGAATTGCCTGTCCAGCTTGTGTTTTGTTTAGGTCTTCTTTCAGTGTTGCAGACCTCTGCATCGAAGTGAAGGTACCTGGCACCACGAGATACCCGGCAAGTAACGCCCAGTGCGCAGCATCAGCAAGGATATTATAAAACCATGGAATATCCTCGAGGAGCATTTGTATATAGCGAGTTTCAATGGTATAGTTTGTATTGCTTCGGTGTAAAGATGTGGCCGTTCCCATTTTTTCAGATGCTGAGGAGGATTCCATCTTGCTAGAAGAAATGAATGACCGTTGGACGGGCCTGGAGTTTTCAACTTTTGTCTTCATATCATAGCTCTTTTATACTTGGGCAGTGTCACTTAGGGTGAGCTACGGGTGCGCACTATCCTAAGAATATATTAGAGTGCCTATGCTGGCTAAATGGTGCGACTCAAAGTGTTACAACAGCAAATGGCGTTTGGGAACCAAACTAGTTCTCACAGACCAATAATGCTCTGTGTTTTGTCTGTTATGTACTCTCTCTTTTAACCCGGTTCCTGATATGTTCTGTACACTCTCTGTAACAACAGTTTTAAATTTACTGGTCGAAAGTATCTTAGGAGATGAGAGATATATTGATCGTTGCTTAAGTAGAGGAATATAATTTAGTATTCTTCACCTAAGTTATTTTCTATTATGAAGACTATATGTTAGGTGTATAAAACAAGGTATGGTCAAGCGTTCTCTAATTCATACTTTCGCTCTCGGGCAATTTTGCAGAGAATATGAAGCGGGCGAAGGCACCACTGGGTCGCGCTAACCTCTAAAAATGGGTGCTGGGGGTTTGATTAGCAGTGGCTCCAAGCAATTTGTTTATTACTTACCTGAAGAAGGGCTTTTGCCGTTGCCGTAGGGGGTGCACCGGCAAAATCTTCGGCAAGAAGCCCGGTTGTACCCCGCACATCAACAGTTTCCTCCACTCTGAGGAGTTTCCGAGCTATGTGGCAGAGAGCCTGGATATCCCTAGTTTTACCTAGAGGCTTGGGCTTCTGGAGTAAACTGCTGCCAATACCCGCTGTTAAGGTTAGTCTCGGGTCATAGGTGGGAACAGGCGGATACATACCAACTTGCACCTCGCCTTGTTCATTAATGAGTATGTCTGAACATGTGAGGTTCCCGTAGCAAATATCCATTTCCTCGTGGATATATACCAGGGCATGAAGGACCTGCAAAATGTTAGGCCAAGGCTACTTTTGACCAATGCACTAATTGAAGACCTACAGCCTTGCAAATAACAGCAACCTCCACCTCGCTGAGCATAAAGACCGGAGACAGCTGCAGAATCTCGTTTAATGTAAGACCCCATTGGTCCTGGAGGAAGTAAATATTATCCTTTAATATAAATACTTCCTTGAAACCCAACACATTCGCATGCGAAATATTCCGAATCTTATCCAGAGGAAGGTTCTTGGTGTCAACCTTTCGGTGAGTGACAAAGCCGACTGGACAGCCCTCCTTGAATTCAATGGCATGGATACTGTTCCAAGGAGGGTTTAATCCGAAAAAGAGTCGACCCTCCTGGTCGTATGGAGACCCATATTTGATGAATTCACCTCGTCCGGGATCAGTATGGGAAGATGCGGATAAGAAAAGCGTGCCGGGTATGATTGTTGACCTGCGGACTGGCAGCTCGATTGGAGAGCCTAACTCTTTTGGGGGAGCCATTGGATGCCAATGTGAGGGCAAACTGCGGTAGGGTATTGGTGTCTGTTTTTTAGTGAGATTATGTATTGATGGGTGCTTGATTTAACATAAATATGTGTCTGGGACAAGGGGTAAACAAAAAGGGTCGCAGCAGAACGAATAATTAAACTGCGACGCCTAAACAGGGTCGCAGGTTTGCGGTAGCAAACACCCAACTCCACTAAAGTTCGCGGCCTGCCTTTGGCCAACCGCCAAACGGTTTCGCTTGCCAATGTTAGGTTGAAACCTTGACTATGTCCCCCACGATAATACAGATACCAAAAATCAGCGAGGAAAGCTTTCATCAAGGTTTTCAACATGAATTCATGTTTCTTTAATTAAAGTAACAGCAAGGACTGTTAACAAAGCCGACCGATCAGAAAGCTTGGTGGAGCACCTGATTCAAATGGATGTCAAATACCTGGGCTGTATCAATGCACTTTCGACCAGCGGCTAGTTTTGGTTAAGTATGCAGAAAAACAACTGACGCGTAACATATTTTATATATGATTTATCACCTCATAAACAAAATGAACAAAAAGAGATCGAATACATAGCAGAAGACAAGCATCACAATTCATAATGAACCTAACAAACCCCCAATCTTCAACCTAAATCTACTGAAACCAGCTACTGTCCACTATAGTCTAATAGAAATATAACCAAACTTCCACCACCAGACCCCTTCTAGCTAGTAGCCATTATAGCAAACAAATGAGCTACTAGGTAATGGTGCTAGATCTGGAGCCCTCCCCACACAATCTTAAGACGTCTTCTCGATACCGCCATCATCATTACAATTGCGCATTTTTTCAGGCCTTATGCCTTTGTCTTCTGCCTGCCGCTTGCCTGTTTTAGGGTCAAAAGAGCACACATATTCCCAAAGATGGACTAAGGGCGGGTCTTTGTGTTCGCGTTCCGTTGAGACCAGGATCACATGGCCCGCACCTACATTATCCACTGCTCGACTCGGGTTAATTGGTATGAGCGCCCTGTCCTCAATAGCAGTAAAATAGTAGTCATTGGCGATCGAGTACACAAAAGCTCCCAAGCGTGAACGGAGTTGACTGTCATTCACGTCAAACTTGCAATATTTGCGTGTCTTGAAAAAGTAAAAGACGGCAAGATTTGTCGCACTGGACTGGCTCCATATGTTGTAGATTTCTTTGGCTCCCCTACAGTGAGGCATGCGAACTCTCTGATTCAACGGGGCAACGTGGTCCTCGTCCTCGAATCCCGCCGCCACTGGCGGCTGTAGGAACAAGGCCTGGCCCATGTCAACACCTAGTGACATGTTCCAGCCCTCTAGTAGCTGTTGCACTTTAACCTCCCCTGGGAGAGCTAATGTCCCTTTTGAATGAGGCTTGGGGTCAAAAAAAGAGGTTGACGACGCGTCGTTTCTTTCTTCTTGGCGTGTGATGATTTGGTGGGAGTCGAGCGCTCACAAACGAAGATGTACGCACTGTCTATCAATGCGAGCCAAGGCCGGACGAAAACAAATCAGAATAAAGAAGCTGGAGAGTATGTATATTGAGTACTAAATACCCTAAGGCTGATCTGGACTTAGGCTTGTGTACTTACTAGAACTGGAATTCGAGGGACAAGTCCAGGTTATTTATGTCGCTCATGGGTATACCCAGTAAATTTGTAGGATGGAAAGATTGCGATACCATATTAGAACCGCACGGAGATAAAGAAGGACTTGGTCCTTATCATCAAACCTATCCAGAAGGGACTGCGACCCCCTTCTGGTTGGGCAAACTTAAATTTGCCTTGCAAAGCACTGTTTCAAACGAACCCTCGATTGAAACTACAGTGATCTTGAAATATAGCTTTTGTATACCCTTTCAAACGAATGATGATCATACTCTCTAGATCTCAAATAAACTTAATAGGCTCTAGTATAGATCCTATAGCTATAATAATTCAGGAGATATAGAATCTTTATATTAATAGAGACATAAAAAAGCTAATTCAAAGAATAGATAACTTGGACTCTAAATCCATAGGGTACTGTATACCGTAGGAAGACGCGAACTGGAGGATACTGCGTGCTGGAAACTTAGTTTAACAAGCAAATAGAGAAATTTTTTTCATCAAGGAGTAAATTGCTCTGGGCATCTAGTTTCACGGTTTAACGCAATAGGGCTAGCTACATGGCGCGACCCGCGACCCCAAACGGGTTTGCAGGTGGCGAGGATGTATTACTGGGCCGCACGACGGGATTGACGACGGGACAGTGATTTAGCGTGGACTAAGCTCTTAGTGACAGTGAAGATTATTAAAGGCCATTAGGCACGTTGTTTTGGAGCGTACCAACGAATATCGATAACAGAATACGATCCAAGAAAGGCTCGACTACATTCGGTACACTGAATGCTGAGCGCCATATTTCGATTGCTTGAAGGACACTAAAAATAAAATTGGTCTGCACCACGCATATCATTGCCCGTTGTCTTTTGGCTAGAAAGCGGCTCGCTATAAAGGCATAAGCCATATCACTGCGGCAGAAGAGAAAACAATCTATTATTATCCGTACATTGAAGATCCATGGAGGAGACTTCAAAACGCCGGACAGTCTTGCCTGAAAAGTTATGGGATGATGTTCGTCACGGAACCCCCTCTTCCCAGAATGAAAGCACCGGGGTTAGCCAATCAGTCCGGAACAGTTCTACTCGTTTTGGTATCCCGATAAAATCAAGCCATGCTTATCCATCTCTCGCACGTATCCCTGAGGAAAAGTCGAAAACAGAATACCACAAATCCTATAACATTGATCAAGCTGGGCCTGGGGTGATTGCTCTGAAAGATGTCGAAGAATTTCCCGTCTGCCTCATAAAGGTACGCAGGATTCCCAAGTCATGGAGATTTCAAGCAGCATCCCATAAAAATCTAATTTCATTCCTGGATTCTTATCATGCTCACGGGTTGATGTATCTGGTCTACGAATATGAGCATCTGGCGATTTCCCTAGGCTGTGTGGTGGGGAGGGTTGACTTCAGTGAAGCAGATGTTGCTACTGTCTGCAGAGAGATTCTGAGTGCCATTGATTATGTGCACTCTGAGCTCAGGATATCTCATGGTGAGGTGGACTGCAGCAATATTCTCTTGACTTGGAAAGGCGAGATTAAATTGGGTAAGCTAGACTTCCTGATTTTTATCACGGGCTAATTAAATATACAGCAAATATTGGTGACAGTATGTTACGCGGAAAGACGCTCAAAGACAGGCACTCTGATGTAAAAGCCATTGGGTGCCTTGCAATATCGCTTAGTGTCCGAGAAACGCTGGTGGGGGGAACTAACTCAGTGAAGCCGACACTCTCTCAGCCAGTCCAGCAATTTGTAGACAACTCCAGGAGCAAATCAGCTAAAGAGCTTTTGGGGGTAAGATATATCCAGGCCTACTTTGAAACGAAGGACAGCTAAATTGAATAATGCAGGATGAATTTTTGTACCTAGCAACGCCTGGGGGATCATGGTGCCTTAAGCGCCATTATTTTGACACACTTCCCTTTGGTGTCCGCGTTGGTAGTCGGTCATTTGCCAACAATGAAGATTTGGTGGTAGAAGACGGAAACTGACGGAGGAGGGTTAAGTTATTCATCAGGCTAAATGTGTTGATCGCAAATATCGAGCGGGATAGCTAAATGCCACCTGGTAGAAAATATTTCCGAGACACGTTCAAATTACCCTTATGATGACTACGTAGCAGAATAGACTAATCAGTGCAACTAGACTTGGGGGTGCAGACAGACATGGGAGTACAGAGAGACTTGGGGGTGCAGACAGACTTGGGGGTGCAGACAGACTTGGGGGTGCAGACAGACTTGGGGGTGCAGACAGACTCGGTAGTGCAGACAGACTCGGTAGTGCAGACAGACTTGGGGGTGCAGACAGACTTGGGAGTGCAGAGAGACTCGGTAGTGCAGACAGACTTGGGGGTGCAGAGAGACTCGGGGGTGCAGACAGACTCGGTGGTGGGAAGAGACTTGGGAGTGCAAGCAGACTCGGGGGTGCAGACAGACTTAGGAGTGCAGACAGACTTAGGAGTGCAGATAGACTTGGGAGTGCAGACAGACTCGGTGGTGGGAAGAGACTAGGGAGTGCAGACAGGCTCGGTGGTAGGAAGAGACTTGGGGGTGCAAGCAGACTTGCGGTTGCGGTACCAAAATGGGTCGCACCCTACTTATAGAAATGTGCGATGCCAGATATTCCACGGACAACATGGAGTCTGCTAATAATACACTCGGCCATAGAGCCAATCTATTGGCTCAGCAAAGATTGCAATGGTATCGTGGATGTGCAATAATAGAAATACGTCATCTAGCTTTTGAGAGTGAAGTTGTCCTAGGATCTAGGCCACTAGACCAAGGTAACATAAAGAGACTGCTAAATATTTTTCATCTTGAAGGATGTGCCAACCTGGAACCTGAAAACTGTGTGGCTGCTATTATTAGCGAGCAAACTCTGCAGAGCAGCCTTGCACATACAGGAATCACTCGCGAAGCCCTTTTTAATCATATAAATCCACCGAGTTTGTTGTTCGCCGAGCCCATCCAACTACTATGTATCTATGGAAAGCATCGGCTGAAGGCTGGGGAAGCCTTTGGAGAAGATCGGTGGTTGGTGGACCTATACCTACATGGTAAGTATTCTTAGGAGTTACAAGGGCTGCGTCGCTGAAGCCAACAGAAATCTCCACCGATGCATTGGCCCAGCTCCGCGAAGAATCTACAAATGCGCAGAGTTTCAAAGACGGAGAGATCTATCGCATTCTACGGCAGTATCAGCTTTTGCATAATACTGCCCAGGTACAGAAGTGGTGGGCAAGGTTCAAATCTGAGGAGCGTCGAAAGGACATTCGTCGACTGCAACGAAACAAGCTTCTCTGTGAGGGCTTTGATAAATTGCTGCCCTATATTGGCCTTTGGGATCCTCTGAGGACTTCCCAGGTGGAAAGAATTCTTTGGCTTCGGTGCCACGAAGTATATCACCATTGGCAATACTTGTTGATAGGGTGCTAACTTCTTTCAAATAGTCCATTTACAACTACCTCTGCCAGATCCACCAGACATGGTCCCTTCTCTTCTCAGAGGACACTGCTTACCTGGTGGACTCGACGTCCGTGCGGCTCGTAGAGGGCTTAATGCCTTCGTATTCACTTGACGACCGCAATCGTCTCATTGAGCTTATGCGCACGGAGAGAATATTCCCTCTCATATCCGGGGAAGGGGAAAGGGAAACTCTGCAGAACAAATTGATTGAGATCTCGGGAAGAATACTGTCCATTAACACTCTCGTCCAAGATACTTTATATCTAGAACGGCCAGTAAAGGCATTTCGCAGTCTGCTTCCTCGGAAATTTAAGGGAACTGTAAGGCAGGCTCTACTCGAACGCTGGAAGTTGCAGGACTTGGACAGGGCAAGCGCAGTCCAAACTTCGGAGCATAGTTTTGAAGCAGCACCAATGTCTGTCAATCTGTTTTCACTTGGCATGGCACAGCTTTGGTTATTCACTCTTAGACACTTTGTCAAACCGCATATCGATGCCAAATGTAACCAGTTGGCGACATCGTGGTCCACCGAAAGGCGCAGCCTTAGTAAAATGGCAATCTTGGCTCGGCGGCTTGGGTTTTCGTCAACCGAGATTGATAAGCTCCGGTGGGAAGACTTTGAGCGTGCCGATTCTGATCGAATTTTACGGGCTATCTGCACCGAGGATTTCTATCAGATTGACGAAGCCAAGCTTAGGATGATGACGAATCGTTTAACAGACTACCGGCGCCACCTATCACGTGTGAAAGAAACACAGTCGCCGCAGATACCGGATTTCGCTACGGACAAGGTCGAGCAAATGTCACGTCGCAGAAATAATTGTCCACTATGGGATGAGCATCAGCGGGATCGCTCACATCTATTTATCAAGCATATATACAGTGCTGACCAGCCCTGCGCACGATATCCGACTTCGTTTGCTGTTACAAGAGAGATTTTTTTCTCCTTTTTTGGAAAGCGTCCTCTCTACGACATCTTTGCGAAAGCACCAGCGCCAGCGCCAGCGCCAGAAAAAACCATACCAGCCTCCGACCCAGATGAACAGACTACCAGCGAGAGTGAACAACCCCATGACCAAATTACAGATGAGAGTCCAATCGAACTCCTCCCTCATCCACCAGGAACTCCAGACCGCCACAGAGAGGAGCTTAATTTAAGCCAAACAGCTTCTCTGGTCCATGACATGGAGGGAGTGGAGCAGGATGTGCCTCTGGCGGCAGGGTTTGAGGACATCATCTGTAAGGCTCCACTGGAAACTAGGGCAGACATCTGCGTGCATAGGAAAGTCGCAGAAATTCTCCAGATGTGGTATACCTCGTGCAATACAAGCTTGATCGTCCTCTTTCTTTTTGAGTCCCGCAGGTACTACAAATTCCTTGCTGAGAATGGGTTAGCCTTACGCTCTGTGCTCCAAGACCTCTCAAGAGAGCATTATTTTCTAATAATCAATGACTACGGGGTCGGGGCTCCGGATTTGAACAAAGTTTGTGAGGTCGCTTTGGCTGAACGTCTTGTCCTGGTTGGGAAAAAAGACAACCCAAGCCAAGGAATCCAAGACGAACAAGGTCAGATTTCCGTGGATAAACTACGTGACTACGTTACAAAGTATGACGTACGTACTGGAAAGCGGAGAGCAGAGACCATGTCCGACAGGCCAGCAAAACGCCAAGTTCCGAAGTCTTGAAAAGCCACCTTGTTTGGTGGCAGTATACCCGGGTCGAACAAAGAGTGAACATTGGGGGCCTTAGATCTGTCCTACATTATATATTGCAGCAAGGCGTTATTTTGCATTTGCCATCATTCTGTCCGGTAGTGGCGCCTATTTGTTGCGACAACCCCTTTAATTATCCTGCATGCATAGAGTGTATATTAGCTATTTTTTATCCGAAAACTATAGGTTGTATATGTAAAGGCGAAATTTTGGTTGGGAATGACTTGAAATAATTGATTTTACTCTAATATTGCCAGGGTGCTACCTAATATAACAATCTTTTTCTATGATCTGAGTGTGCACAACAGACCATTCTCCCTGATTGATAAACCTATATTTTATTGGTAGATAAACGACAACCAGAAGTCTTATATAAAAAAACGGGGACAGTATTGACCGAAATATTCGATGATTTTGAGGAAATTGAGGTTCTATAGCAAACGTTTCCATATACTAGATACAACGAGAGGAGCCCAACGTAGTTAGCCTACCACGCTTCCACATTTGCCACCTTATCGTCTCGATAAAACAGGTAAGGTTAATAGATATCACCATTTCATTAGTTTATCCTCAACTCCAATATTAAAGGTATTAATATAGCGGACTGATATTGAATAGGCGTGTCTACGCTGCTGATTCATATATTATATGATCTGCATCGATGCACCAAAATAAAAAGACATTTCCAAAAATGGGGACACATTCCACATAAATATGCCCAGACAGTGGATGATATATCCCAAGTTTTAAGGATATATCATAGTACACAGGATGGTAAGGAAGGTTTTTGCCACTGTTGAGAATTGTCGCTAAAAGATATATGCAGCTTCTGATCATTTCTCTAGCCAGAGGGTCGAGTCCAATTCTTCAGTGTTGGGAACTTGCAAAGAGCAACCTGCCGCTCCGGAAAACCCAACTCAATCTCCTGCACTTAGTGAAGCAAAACAATCAGGGAGAGATACTGACACCCAATCGCCTACAGAGTTCAACCAGATGGCACAAGCAAAACAGGCACACCTCCTATACTATGGAAGCAATACCGAGAGGTTTGGTTCAACGGAATATCGCGTCGAAAAAACATCGGACGCTTCAATTAAGTACTATAAGAAAGTAAATGGTATGTACAGTCATTAAAACTTCAAATAGTGCGACAGCTGATGTGTAAAGATTACCTAACACATAGTTAACGTATTCAACTAACCTACATTAAACCGTTTATGTAAGGCCATGTTATATGATATGCAGAAACTATGCTGTTAAGAATACACTTTCCATTTAAAGAGACCCCAAGTCAACAATATTTGGACGATGCAGCTACACAGATATATAAATCTGCAGAATTCTCCTTTCGACAGACGATACTTCGAACAAGTATATGGCCTAGGCCCAGCCTATTTTCTTGCAATAAAAAGTGGGCTTGCCAAACCTAAACGGGGTCGCAGTATCGCGTCTCTTTTCAGGTAAGTTTGGAGAAAATGGGGGGAAGAATTAAGTTCAATGTGGTTCACCGATCAGGACCCGAAGGTAATGGCTCGTTGCTTTTTTCTGCTCCTTGCCATTTATTGTGTCGCGCTCTGATCCAACAATCCAACTTGGGATACCAACACGGGCATATAAATAGCCCGGATTTTCTGCGTTGATTTCCATCTACTAAACCAGAAGCCTAGTCCTTCTGTTAGTACAGTATACTTACTAGACTTCCCATTCACCCCTCCTAAAAGAAAGCTTCTGGGTGGCTCCTTATTGCCTGCGGAAAAATGCCCCGTCCTTATCATGAGTATGTTCCATATATCTTGAAAAAGCTACACTTTAGACTTACAAGTGCCTAGAATCTTGAAATCGGAGCTCTGTTTCTTCCATGTAAGCGAGAAGAACAGACCCTTTGCCGTTCATACCGCATTGCTCCCGCTTTTTCCAAAATCGATATCCGGGTCACCTAATACTACGCACAAGAAGATCGAAAATGTGGATGAGAATATATTCAGTTGTTGTTGTGAGTTCGTATACACCGGCGACTACTCGCTCCCCGGCCCCATTTCCACGGCCAGTGAGGACGCCGAAAATAAATCCAGCAACGATGACGAACCATCTCAGAAGGCAGCAGAACAATGGACCCCAACTCATCTTACCAGAAATTTGTTTCATCCATCAAGGTTTCCTGGTGTCTGCCGTCTTATATTAGAGAGGCTTGATGGAATCATTGTTGACAAGGCTTGCCCGAATACAGATCCTACGGAGGACTATACTAACCTCTTCCTGGGCCACGCTCACGTTTACCGCTTTGGCTACAGGACGGATTGGGCCTCATTATGTGCACTGTCGCTCTACCGAATTGCAAACATACTGGCCAATTTTACTCTTTTCGAAGAGCGGACAGGAGATGTTGTGAGATTGCTGAGTTTTGTATTTGAGGAGAGCGAATACATGGACAATCTTCGACATTTGCTACGAGACTATGCAGTGTGGAATGTAGGAATACTTATGAAGGATGTTCGTTTTCTTGAACTTCTCGACAGGGCACCATGCTTGGAGCGAGATATATTTTGCTCCATGTGGAAATCAGACTAGTTGGGGCTAGCACTCTAGAGATTAGACAGCTATATCCAGACTTTAAACTCATTAAATTTGAACTTTCTTATGTTAGAATACATGTACATGTAGATAAATGTGGTCTCCATAACTTTATTTTGTGACTCAAAACTAGCAAATATATTTATTCACTTGTTCAGCTCCGATACTGCTGTCCCGCCTGTATGTTCTTACTGAGAGTGGTAACTTTCACTTTTATACAAGCACTCTCCCGGCTCCAACACAATAAGGGTATCAAAAATATAGACCGAATATTGACCTTTAAAATTTCTCTAATAATGGAATTACAACTTATCATTGGACGCATCACGAGCCAGGCTCCCTTTATTGGATCCCATCCCATATATATTCAAACAGGCGCTCCAGAGCAATGTGGATCTGCGGGAAAACACACGGTCCTTTCGATACCACCGCCCTCCACGCCGGCCGCAGACCTTTTTGGGGTCGCACTATTCATATTTACGGAACGATTAGTAATTGACTCGCAGCAGCAAAGTAATTTCCTCACTGCTGTCTCGAGCCATGAAATCTATCGCGAATACAGCATATTGGTCAGCTATCTTACAACCGAGAGATGTCCCTTGAGAGCTACAGTGACACATTCATGTCACAAACTCCTTACGTACATTACTGTAGTGGAGCAGAGTGGATCTCGGGCTCATGCGAGATGCTATCCGCGGCCCTGTTAAGGTCTGCAGTTAGCGACCCGTAGTACTACGGAACATTTCATGTACTCTTTGCCGCGCACATATATTGACGTTAGAATTAATACAGTGCAAAATCCTACCCCCAAAAAATCGCAGACTTCCTCCATTTCTACATTATTCCCCACACGCCAACACTCGGTGGTCACAACACCGTATGTGATCTATCACTCGCTAGCAGTAAGTCACCGCTAGTTTGTTCTGACAGAAGGATATATCCAGACATAAATCCCCGTAGAGTTAGTTGACTTTGATTTTTGATGAGCTTAGAAGGCATTTTAGCAAAGAATGAAGAATGTCCTGCTACTCAATCTCTGATAGGTAACCACGCTCGAGACGGGAAAATAACGTAATCTAAACATTTGGACTACTGTTTTGATAAACTATATAGTATACATGACAACTATTTTCCTGCCTGGATTGATGTCCGTTGGCAATAATGTCGACAACAGGAAAGGCTCCTTAACTCCACACAATGGCTCGACCCTTGCGGTTGTAGCTTAGTTTATGGCATAAGATATGACCACCAACTGCTCTTTTGAGACCACGGCTGGAACTCGTGCTCAAATATATCTACACCGCATTTCATGTTCTTCCTCACTAGGCGTAACATTTGATCCCGCACATGACAACGAGCAGATACTGGCAATGTGGTCAGCCTGGATCCATTACATAGGTCGATCGCGAAGGTTACCTGCTACGAGCATCCTGCCTCTCTGCTTTGCTAGCTCGGTTGACATTTCCTTCTCCCAGTTTGGCTCTCCGCCGTTGACTTCGATCAGGTCATGATACCCGAGGCGCTGCCGGTCTCCCTTTAGAGATGGATTTCGTGCATCGTAGATTGTGACGCTTAGTAACTATAACGGTCAGTTAAGGCCTTATTCAGAATAAAACAACTAACATATCCTTCATCCTGCTTTACCAGTATTTGTAACCAGTTATGGACGGCCTCCCAGTCTTCTCCATGTTCTAACTGCCATACAAGAGAAATTCTTTGCGTCCGGAGTCGCGCCCGGCGATATTGCGTTAAAATTTCTTTGATGTACGGGAGCTGTGCAGCAATTCCTATACCAGTAGCTACCATGAAGACATGGCCGTAGTTTCCCATCTGGCTACAAGAGCCATAGGAACCGATAGACGCAGGACCAAATGGCCCATCGAACCATGCGGTGTATTCTCTATCTTGTTCAAGGCGACCTAGAACTTTCCTAGTAAAGCCGGAACGTGGTCGAAGAAGAAGAGAGACAGAAACCGCCTTCCCAGTGTCATTGTCTTCCCACCAGCAAATTGTAAAAGGATGTGATTGAGCCAAATAGAATATTCCGATTGAAGGAGCGCTCAGTTCAACACGCTCTCCGGCTTGTACAGCCCAGGGCCGTGGAAGAGTTAACGTCAAACGTGCAACATTTTCTCCAAAGGTATGCAATGTGAGCTTTGTGCATTTCTTTCCAATAACCAGGTTTCGAAAAAGGATGCGGGCTAGCTGTGTGCCGAGTGACAGAATGAAGACAATAGCACAGCCCCGAAGATATATCCAGGCATGACTATCACGCATAGTGTGAATGTGCTGCCAGATAGCATAAAGTGCCACTATTGTACATCCCTGGTGTGTCCTTAAAAAAACCTCATATACTCTTTTCCTGACGAGAGGCAGTATCGCGAGGGAAAGGAATATGCTTGCTGCCTGTGGAGGCGGCTTTTGTCAGTTTCCATTCAGGTCTATATGAAGAATAGGGATATCATACCAATATGCCATAGAAATGCAAGTTTTCTGAAGCTGAAATTTGCCTTGTCTTTGCAATAATCACGACGTGGATGGCGGCTTCAAAAACAGTGACAAAGCCGACAGTCCGATGAAAGTCCCCATAGGTTCCAAGAGACACACCCAGAAGACGTGCCCCGAACTCATAGCCCCCGGACATAAACATAGGAATGAGGTTGATCGATGACAAGAGAGCTGCCCGTGACCCTGCTTCCGGCAGAGACCGGACGCCAACAAAATTGCACACACCCGTCCCCGCTAGATAGGTCATTGTAATAACCAGACGCAGCGGTGATGGTACCCGAAACATACTTCTGAACGGTGTTTGATAAGCCAACTTGGCCAGAATATGGTATTGGAGCCCCGACAACATAGTGTACAATCCACTAACAATAGTGTAGAGTATGAGAATGCTGATTACGCCTCCAAGTGAAACGGCATAAATCACGTCAACAGATTTTATGAAATGGTCAAATTCTTTAGTGGCCATGTTGTGACTTGCCATACTGCATACAGTACGACTAGAAAATAGTGATAGCCATATGCATTATATAGTATTTACGTGATGCATTTATCGGAGTCGGGGTGACTGGCTAAGCCGCGACGCCGATGGGGGTCGCGGAATAGAAGCCTAAATTGTGCGGACCTCTTCGTTGTCGCACGCATACATAAGGTTAAGCATGCATACTACAAGCGAGCACTCTACATTTTATGACTGGCCACTCAATCACAGAAGCTCGAAGTTTTAATTCTAGTCATGAGATTATACGGTACAGCGCCCCCCATCAGGGCTTGATGTTTCCTATTCAATCTCAATAAACAACAATCGCAGTATACTAGGCTAGGTCTTGTGTATTGCTTAGATACTATACAGTAACCAGTCAATTATTACGGAGTGAATATCCTCAGATAAAGAAAGGCCTTAATGTCTTTGACAGAGCTACACGGGCTTCCGGGATCTCAACGACATAGAAGGAATAAAATCCATAATCTATGTATCATATTATAGTACAGTAACTAGTTGATGTGTTAAAGCGGAGAAGCAACCGCCGTGGCGGCTCTTGCTTAACAAACTTGACTTTAGTATCTCATACCTTAGATATGGACCAGCAAAGGACCCAATCTTCTTTACTACCAGTAACAGCTCTCATTAAATTCAATTCGTGTCTCCGAAGACTTGTCGTCAAACCTCCATTTAGCAATCCCTCAGATTCATAATGGCTGCATTCCTTATTGATGATAAGCATTCGCAAGTTCCCAACCCTCAAATAGCAGCTGACCCGTCAACAATCCTTCAAAGAGCACTCAAATAGGAACTAACGTCTCATTCATGACTAGCCTATGCTGGAAGCCATATATCCTCGGGATGAAGGAAGCGGCGTGTTTCTGCGTGTTCGCGGAAT
Source organism: Aspergillus leporis (assembly GCA_009176345.1). Lineage (NCBI taxonomy): Eukaryota > Fungi > Ascomycota > Eurotiomycetes > Eurotiales > Aspergillaceae > Aspergillus > Aspergillus leporis. Next base: position 22,270 of record ML732330.1, on the reverse strand, counting down.
AATTGCTCAAGATCTGTAAGGGATAGGCTGCGTTTCGCTAGTTCAAGCTGACGGAGAGAAGGCAGTTTGATTTGACATAGGAGATCTAAAAACCTGGAACTATCAAGAAGCACCAGGTCTTCAACATTATACAGTGCCTCCGCCATCTTCTTCAATAGAATCGACTGTCCTGAGATGGAAATTCTGGAATAAAATCCAGACACTCTGAACGTTCGGACAATAATCCCATTGTGTCTCGCTGCTATCATAGCATCTATAGTTGTCTCCAAATATGCAGGATATGAATCTCTTGAATCAAGGAATAGGCGACCCGCAAGCCAACGGAACGGCTTTTTGGTGCTATCAATGAAGAGCAACTCAATACCTTTCAAATGCAAGAAGCGTGGAATGCACAGAATCAACGCTATAGCATCTATTCGCCCCGTTAGAATAGTTTGTTGCTCACGAGATAGAGCCGCAAAGTACGAGTATATCGCGCTGTATGGGACCCTTCTCCCACGAGATACCCAACAGAGAGCTCTCTGATCCCTATTGTACTCGGATGGTGTGTAGACACAGGAGCGAAAGTAATCCCATACCTCAATACCTGCCCCGAAGTCAGCATGGTATGCATACGTTCAGAGTAATTTGACAACAAACGAGGGTCTATGATTTCGGGGGCTTCATAACGAATTGTCCTCACATGCTGGGCAATGTGGGATTTAGACACTTCATGTAAGCGTTTGAAGCCAGCTATTGAGAAAGTAATTTTAAGTGTCTGGAATAAATAGCGAGCACAATGAATTCGAATTCTCTAGTTAGACTGCGAAAGATTCTTTAAGCTTCCGTGAGTTTGGGCGTAATCTATAATTAAACACAATAATTCAGTTGGCAATTCTGCGAGAGACATTGTCGGCAGTTCTCTGGTACCGCAAACAATATTTTATTGAAATAAATTAAACAATGCCACCAGGGAAACACTTGGAAACGATCAAAGTATTAAATTGTGGTTTCTACGGCAGCTATCTGTTTTTTAATTCCAAGGTGGGAATATGACAAGGACCAGCCTGCACTGTTCGGTGTCGCAGATGCCCAGACATTTCTGCGTCTGTTGTACTGACATAGTTCTGCTATGTGGGTCCAGACTCCAGACTACCATCTAGGGTCTCACTCTCTCCACCAGCATCAGTGGCTACTTCTTGCGGACCGAAATAGGCTCGCAAGAGCCTGAAAGTGTTTGGTGCAAATAGTTGGAGCCCGCTCCGGCGCATAATATATAGTAGTCATGCATGATTTCCCATGTATTTACATGGATGGCATTTTTACCTACCAAACACAGAAAACCTACTTCATAACCACTAAACGATGAACTCGAGTCAACAAGTCTTGCCGGAACTATCTTTACTAGAAATATTCCGTTTCCAGTGCCCTAATGCCTACTTCATGAATACAACCGAAACAACGCCCATTGTGGGCTTTCAACATGCGAGAGACCTTATTGATAGCCGGGCACCTGGATTTATTCGAATTTTCCTGCCTTACTGGGAAAAAGACGATCCTTTCTCTACTACGCGAGGGGCATATGCATCTACAGGTAGTCCCACGGATGAATGCGGCACTTTATTTCCCTTAGCCCTGTTACATATGGCTCAAGAAGTTTATTCGCGCCTTTTTCAAATCATTCAATATCTTCAGGTTATCCGGCGTATGCATCTCCTAAAGCTAGAGAAAAAGCGAGGCCAACGGATCTCTCAGAGACCACGTCAACGAGTTGATGGCCTTGCTATGAGCCTTACACTGGCTGAAATATACAAGGACTGGGACACTGTCGGAGAACAGGCTCAAACTGCGAGGAAACAACGCTTCCGAAAAGAAAACAGACTGGCTAGAAGATGGCTTTTGGTAGCGGCTCGGCTCTCTTTTGGCGTTCTTCTCATCTGTTCTAAGCAGCTGGAACGAGAAATGTAAGTGTATTTATACCTTACCATCTTGACTGTTTGTTCATGAATTAACTTAGTCACTTACAGAAACAGCAACCAAACTAATGAAAGCCAGCTGATCGCTCTGGTTACGAATATTGCCAGTGATTTCCCGGAAATCGTCGAAACGTACCGGCATCTTAACCAAACAGCAATGTGCTTGTTAAATCAGAGAACAGCGTCACACACCACAGATGTCGATTTGGTCGTCAAACAGGTAGATGCGCACCTTGTTACCGGAGGATCGACCGAGGAAATAACTTCGGTAGAGGTCCCTGTTTCCAATTATCTCGGAGAGGAAAGTAATAACGAAATCTCACTTGACAATGTTATTGTCAACCCAATGAGCCACAACGGATGACTCGCTAGGTAGCAAGTCAATAGGGGAATTTAAATAACTCAAGGAGGTAAATTACATACGAAATGGTGATTACTGATCTCTGTGTGTTCTGTTAAAGTCAGTAGCATATAGAAGAAATTATGAGATAATGCTTATTCTTGAAAAGCGTTCCAGCCGATAAGCAGGAAACACTACTAATTGCTTTTTACACAAAAAATCATTTCCAAATAACCAAATTCAATTACTTACATTTAAAGATTCATTGCCTATGTTTAATTTCAGCCATATCCCAAACATGGACAGTTATTGTGTCCGTTCTAAAAGCAGGTCAGCATTCCAACAGATTTTTTTATTTTCTTTATAGATAAGAGGCCGCAGCTCTGCAACTGAAAGTTGACATACTACAATCTCTTCTCACTGATCACTCTTAGAGTCATGTATGTGAGATCAGTCTCACAGCTTGACGATATCGACCATTTGTCTCACTAGTCTCGTTTGCTAACATGTTTCCATTGATAGCCATATTATGTATAGTGGCTCTACAGTGCAGTGTTGTTTCTTTGTTCCTCACGTTTAGAATTTTATTGCTCAGGCACTAAATGAGATAGCTTTAGGCATCCTGTTTGTTTGGTTGTGACAGTGTACCAGCTTTATCTTAAGTGGTGACCACCGTTTAGGACGTTTCCCTTCTTATTACAATATATATAAATTTGGGTCTCGGTCATGCGTATACAATGGGCATCATGCATGGTCATGTATAGATTCAACCCTTTTCTACCCCTAGTACCTGGGATATCAGTGGCGGGCCTTTGTTGAACCTCGTTTACTGGATTTCTAGACAGCTTGAAGACTTTCCCTTTCTGTTTTAGTGCTCACCCCTCGCCGCTTTTCGCTCAACGACCAAGCCAAACATAACCCTACCATATGATAGTGTATAATCTAGGATACAAAGAACATGTTACCTAATGTCTCAACAAAGGTTCATTCTCCCCTTCTGCTATAGCCATCCTTTTCCTTCTTAACACAACTAAGAACAAGATCCCCTGTACAACCGCAAAAATCAAATTATCCACCGCCACCCAGCCAACAAGCTGGTACCAGGTAGTGAAAGAACCCCATGTCCTAAAGAAATCAGATAGCTTATGATCCAGCCGTGCACGGAAAACCCAGCTCAAACCCAATACCGCGAATATTATGGCTTGGCTTGCTAAACCCGTGAGACTTAACGCTGCATGTCCGTGCTGCTTCAGTTCCCGAAGTTGGGCCGGTAATGCTGCGATAGCGAGTAGAGTCACAACAGGATTGACGAAGATCAAGTGTGAACCTAGATATATAGCATCCAGCCAGCATTGACTTCCACGGCTCGCTCCGCAGGGGTTTGTGAGGATATAAAAAACTGCGGCGAGGAGAGAGATAGATAGGAAAGCAATATATATTCCTATAATAAAAGTTTTGCGAGAAAGGTAGACTGGGGAGTAAAATATGCCCAAGAAGAACCTTATAGAATTAGTATTTGTTCCCTTGTATATTAATGTGTCCTCACAATGTAGATGATAAGCCCCAGGTTACGGCTAGCTGGAGGAAATTCAACCAATCCCCTGCATTAGGCGGGTTATATATGAAGAAGTCAGAGTCTTCTGCTATAAAGAGATAGGAGATGGAGATGGTGAATTGTTCGGTTGCATTTATAACATTGCAAAGTAAGTAGGCGAGGGAGATACCCTTAGAGTTCCTATTTTGGCGGAGGCAATGTAGTTGGGGCCCGAAGGAGAAGATAGAAAGGATTAGTAGAAGGCTGGAACAATTAGATACTAGTTCGATAAACATCAAGTGTAACTTACATGCGAAACCAGTTTGGAACCGTGGAATTCATGGTTTTATTTACTGTTCGAGGTATATTCTAGGGGAACGAGAAACAAAAAAAAGGAGAAATTAGAAGAGATGAAATTAATTATATAGAGCCAGTGCAATACAACCCCACTTATCCGAATCCTATCATAGGACCAAGAGGACTCCACTAGAATAATTCTATTGGAGGTTACGTACCATTTAATTTTACAAACTCAAGGTAACATTCAATGCCCGTACAAGTATTACTTTTGCGGTTAGTCACACAATAGTGAACTCTACAACATTGCTCGCTGGTACCACTATAGCCGGTCGCCCTTCATTATCCCTGGGTTCGGTGACATCATCCTTGACCCAGCATGGTAGCTTCACTATGGTCTGTAGATGATCTTCCTTCAAACCCCAGTCCCACCAGTCAATTACTCTGTCGCTGAACTCGTACTTAAAGACTTCTCCAACCTTGGTGTCAGAAGGAAGTTCCAGTCTATCTATCCGAGTCCATGACTTTCCCGGCAGAAGGCTAATAAAGTCAACATGCTGGCCAGGAGAAACTTCAATATCTGGATCGTCATATATCTGGTATGGCATCTCCTCGGACTCGAAGTATTCCCATCTCTGGCCACACTGCCGCTGAAGGTTGCCCCCGATTAAGTTGACGACATGGAAAGTAATTGGAGTCAAGTCCCCCGGGCCCTTGGATGAAGAATGATAGGTGACATGGACTGTCGCATTTTTTATCTGATCCTTAGTGAAGGTTGGAGAACATTCAATATTCACACTGAGGATCGGAGCTCCTGGACTAGGCCCGCCTCATACACTATCAGCCTCCGAACATGAAAATTAGGAGAACTTGTGGGGGGGTGTTGGACATACACTCTGGATAATGGTTCCCTAGGCGACAAAGGCTCGGGAGATGGGATGATTCGCTCCCCTTCCTCAACAGTAAATGAGACATGAGGACCGCCCGCAATAAAAATACATGGCTCTCGTCTTCTCAATTCCATACCCAAGTGATCCTGAATATTTCCCCAGTCCCAGAGAAATGTCTCCCCCCCAGGCCAGAGTAGCTCATATCTCTCACCTGATACGAGCGCACAGTTATACTGTAAGCCTAGTGACACTAAATAACGAGAACTCCCATTCGGCTGAAGCTCAAACAGACCCTGACCCTGTCTAGTTATAGAAAGTACGTCAGGTGATTTTAATGTCTCTTTGTCTACCTCCACTCTTTTTAGGCCATCTGAGGTGTGGCGGAGCAGGACAAATTGAGCAGTGGGTACAGCCGGGGCATGAGGAGACCAAAAGACGATACACGGGCGAGTGTCGGTATCACCCCGGCGCAGGACCACTTCGATCCCAAAATCTGACTCTAAGAACAGCGTCTCTGGGGCTTTCAACTCTAGAGAAACCGCCGGCGTACCAGACCTGTCGCGTTGGGTTTGTTAGCTGTTACTCGCTTAGGTAGATAGGTTCTCTCTTACTGCTGACTCTGTTCTGCTGGTCGCAGATAAGGTCCAAAATCGCCACCCATGTTCTTCTCACTTTGAAGTATTATGATGCGCTCGAGGTGGGAAATTAGATTCCTAAATGATTTTAATTATGGTCCCCACGTTGCAACGCTCGGTCGGCTGACCTATAATAGTATACTATCCCGAATCAGGAAGAAGTTCGACCAGTCGGTCCGAACCGGAGATCTAAGACCTTTATGGAGTGAGCACCGAGCTAGGCAGAAGACTAGCGGAACACTACTACAACTTACCATTACTATAAGCTATCTAAGCAGGGATCCGAAATTAGCTCCCAAGTGGAATATGATAAAACCCCTCTTTTGAAACATTTCACGAAAATAGTTTATCTCTTATCTAACCAGTCTTATGGTTGATGCGAGATTACCTGTGTAAATCGAGTAATCAAGGCTCAGGCTACATTGCATTGTTGAAATCACAATCGCACGCAGGGCATATGCTATTACAATAGCAGCCCTGGAAGCAGGGCTCCAGAGACAGGCAGATATAGTCTGTCTACAGGAGCCCTATATTAAGCGTGAATTTCAACACTTTGCTTACTTAATATACTGGCCTGAGAAAGGAGAAAAGCATAAGCACCATAAAGTGCTAATAGCTATTTGAAAAGATCTGATGGCTTCTAAGACTATTGAGGCCAGAACAGACCTGATTAATCATCTTTATATACTAGCCCTGGATATCTAGGATCGGGATAGAGGCAGGAACCATATATAAAAAACAAGAATAGTCAATTGCTATGATAATTAGCTAGGAGAGGGCTATTACTGGTAGGGCAATAGTTCTAGGCACCGACGTGCTATTGAAGATGCAGAATGGAGGCCATTAGTAGAAGGCAGATGTCTTATATTAGGCGATTTCAACGCCCATAGTCCACTATGGAACCCCCATACCAATCAACGTACCAATGCATTACCTCTCAAAAACCTGATTAAAGCATTTGATCTTCATATCAACAATACACCTGGAATCCCCACCCGGCCGAAGCGCACCCCAGGCATCTCAATTATTAACCTGGCTATTTCTACCCCTGAGCTAGGTCTCTTGGATAGCTAGCTAGTGGATAATGAGCTTCCTACAGGTTCAGACCATGAACTAATACTAGTTAAATGGAAAGACCTAGAAAGACAATTATTAGAAACCAGCAAACAGATAACTAGTTAGTAAATCCATAGTCTACAAGCTGATTCTAAGGCCCTAGATAAGGCTAAACAGACATGGAATATACTTGCAACATGTCAACCGGCTCTACTAGACAGCTGTAGTAGAACTGACGTGGAGAAGAAGGTAGTATGGCTTTAAAGCACCCTAACACAGGTGCTTAATGAACATACTAAGCCCATAAGAATTACACCATTCTCGAAGTGATGATGGGGATCACAGGTTAGGAATAGCTGTCAAGTATATGCTAGAGCCAAATAAACATGGAAAGCAGGCTTAGGGACTGATCAAGAGCATAAGAATGCCCAAAATGCTTATTATAGCACTATTTAAAAAACAAAATAGGAATACTGGGAGATCTTTCTCACAAGGCAACCTAAGGGATGTCAGACACAGCTGAAGGATAGACTTGGACCCAAGGATATAATCAGATGCTGGCAAGCACTAAGCTACTGTAAGCCCCAGGCCACCGGGACCACACCGGTACTTAAGGGCCCCCAGGGACAACAGACAACTACTCTGAATATAAAAAAAACCTTGATTAGAGAGGTCCTATTTCCTAAAGCCCCCAGAGACGAGGCTGTAGGAGATATTCCCTCAGGGAGCATATATCTAGAAATTGACTATAACAGGGTTAAGAGGTCCCTGTTTAGTCAAGCAGTTCAAAAGGCGCCTGGAATAGATCAGCTCAATTTTCTAGCATTACAGCTATTATGAGAATGGGATGCTACATGCATAGTGGCCCTAGTCCGTCAATGCTTTAGACTGGGCCTACATTCACAAGCATGGAAAACAGCCAAGGGCATCCTGCTGCGAAAGCCAAATAAGCCTGACTATTCAGTGGTCAAAGCTTATAGAGTAATTAGTCTACTAAATTACATAGACAAGGTAGTGGAAAAGGTGGCTGCTAAGGCTATCTCTAACCACTGTGAGGCAACTGGGGCTCTACATCCAGGACAGATGGGGAGCCGCAAGCAACACAGCGCAATTGATGCAGTAGCCTGCCTGATACAAGAGGTTCACCAAGCATGGGGTCAAAAGCAGCTAGTTGGGGCTCTCTTTATGGATGTAAAAGGGGCATTTGATCATGTGGATGTTACAAGGCTAGTGAAGTGTATGCTGGATCTAGGCCTAGACACAGACCTATGCCAATAAGTACAGTCATTTCTAGCGGACCGCAAGATACAGCTAGTTATTAACCAACAGGCATGTTCTGTGTAGCCAATTAAATCAGGAGTTCTACAAGGCTCACTTGTATCTCTTGTTCTCTTTATTATCTACTTAGGGGTGATCTTCAGCGCTATTGAGCATGCAGTTCCCGGTATCAGAGCAATATTATATGCAGATGATATAAGTTTGCTAATATCAGCCAGCTCAGTACAACAAGCCTGCCAGAGATTAGAGCAAGCTGCTAGTATAGTTATTAAACAAGGTAAATAACAGGCAATCTAGTTTAATACAGAAAAAACAGAAGCAGTTCTCTTTACAAGAAAGAAAGAAAAAGAACTTAAAGATTAGATTAAAAAGGCTAAGATTCAGATAAAAGACCATGGAGTCCTATTTAATACTAAAGCCACACGGTGGTTAAAAGTATAGCTAGATAAAAATCTAATTCTAAAAACACATTACCATACCTGCCTACGCAAAGCCCGTAAGGCAGAAGGGTAGGTGCAAGCTCTATACCAAGGACAAGGCCTATCACCAGGCCTAGTGCAACAGATTCAGGTGGCTGCTGTACAGGCAGTTGCGCTGTATGGAGCAGAGCTTTGGTGGCAGGGACAAAAGGATCGACTTAGTGATATATAGCTTATGATCAACCAGCAAGCACGGGCTATCATGGGAATACTAAAAACTACCCCAATTGAGCCACTTATCAAAGAGGCAGCTTTATATCCAGTAGAGGCTCTGCTGGATAGACACCAGAGAGAATATATTCTAAGACTACTAGGGTTACCTACAGGTCATCCAGCTCAGACTATTCTACCAGTTAGCTTCTGCATGGAAGACTGCTATGCACAGCCCGGGGAACAGCCTATAGATGATCTAGTATGGGCAGAAGGCTCTAAAACACGCAGCCCATAGAACCTAGGCCAGCATCTGGCAGCTAAGATGGCTAGTATCTTAAGAATAAATCCATCAACAGGATTTGAAGAAGTAGTGGAGACACTTCCTAAGGTATTTCCAGGCACCATACTAGTGCCTGCAGAGGAAGAAGCACTCAGGCAGGCAATGGCCCCATATAAAGGCCTCATATTATGGTCAGATGGATCACGCCTAGAGAACAGACGGACTGGTGCAGGTATTGCATGGGTAGAGCCTTCAGGCACATGGAAGACCAAGCAAATACCGCTCGGACAGGGAAAAGAGGTCTTTGATGCAGAACTAGTAGGTGCATGCAAGGCACTTGAAATTGCAGAGTAGGTGGGATATAAAGGCTCTATTAGGGTTCTACTAGATTCCCAGGCAGCCATAGCCCGCCTACAAGACAACAGAACGGGTCCAGGACAAGGTTGGGCAATTCAGGCCTAAGATACAGTCCAAAAACTCAAGAATCAGGGACGTCAGACCACTATTCAATGGGTCCCAGGCCATCAAGGGGTCTTAGGGAATGAGAAGGCTGATCAAACTACTAAGATAACAGCAGGAAAGTCTCCTAGAGAGATAGACAGGAGCCTCAGCCTAGCATATCTACACAGAACTTGCACTGAGACAAACCAGATCTAGAGACAATAATAGCTTGTACAGGTCATAGAGAAACAATCCTACAAGGCCCAACAGCACTACAAACCCCAAAAAAGGTGGAAACTAGACCTGATAACAGGAGCAGCACCAAAACAGCTTGCTCGCCGATACTATCAGCTCAAGGTTGGACATGCAGTAATACCGAGCTATCTGAGTTAGATAGGGATCCAAGACTCACCTAGATGTCAAAGCTGCCAGGCTCCACAGGGAACAACAGGCCATCTATTAATGAAATGCAGACAATGGTGCCATCAGAGACAGGCTCTGCGCAGGGCCCTAATTAAGGCAGGGGTATCACCACCTGGACAGGGAGAAACAGCCCCAGAATGCCGCCTCTTTGAGGATCAGAGAGCCACAAAGGCTCTAATGACCTTCTTGGCTACAACAAATATCGGCTGCTTCCCAGGGGAGGCAGCAAAGAAGATAGATAGAACCTCTAGGGACAACCTATAAGATCTATAGTTGGTGGAGGAGGCAGAAAGCAGAGGGGAAGGATAATGGAATAGGCAATCTAGGCTTGTCTAGATGACGCCCAGCAAGTAATGAACACTGAGGAGGGCATAGCCCAAAGGCCCTGGCGCAGATAAGCGGCTCGAGCGAGGAAAAGGATTAGAATGAACACACAAATGATAGAGGGGAGCCGATGGATCCCCGAGAGACCACCTAGAGGCAGTGGCCTAGGCCACTGCCTAGACACATGTGTCTGTCATAGCCAACGGCTCGATACGGACGTTAAACTTGATTAATAATAATAATAATAATAATCACAATCGCAAGCCTTGTCCGTGACCTATAGTAAAATAGTAAATCTACCTATATTTATCAATTAAATCTCGTTTCTAATATTAAAGTATATTGCGTTTGGTTTCCTTCCCTTTCCGCTTTACTGCTTTTCTTACTCTAGAAACATGGGGCAATAAACAACACGATCTCCATATCGCAAAGTTTTATTTTTGCAAACTAACTTGTAGCTATTATGTAAAATTAAGTGTAAGTATTCCAGTCACACGATGGGCCTAGGCAGGTCGACTATTGGACCTCTTTAGTCTTAGAGGTGAGTCTTATAGAACTAAATAACGGATGTATATGAAAAGTTCAGACTATCACATGACAAACCGGGTTTTCCGACCAACTATTGACTTATATTGTAAAGATGCTTCAAAATAATTTTGATTTGATAATATTCCTTAACCAAGAGAGGGTTGGTTCGGTGCCAAGGTACGGTCAGAGTGTTTACTAGTAAACCCAAGTGGCATTCTTTCCAGTGCGTTATTTTAGGGCTTATGGGGCTTTATATCCACTTGAATACTACAATGTAATTTCCTAGACCTACCTGGTATCTGTAGCACACTACCATAGTCAAAGTAGCTTAAGCTGTCAATATTTTGAGGTTACAACAGGATCATCGCCAACTAGATCTGGACTTGTATAGACTGAGGCGCCTTAGAGCAACATTACCCGACGCCAGGAGTTTGACTCCTAGTGTATTAAGGGAAGTGGGCTAAAGAACTCAGCGGTATGGCTAGCGGCTGTCGGAAATGGAGTAAGTAATTCCTCGAAGTAACCTTGGAATAAAAACATGCGCAGTGAATGATGTAGACATCCAGGTATCATAATATTTGTTTAAGTTGATCCCAATGGAAGAGTATTGATATCCTAATAAACACTATCTTCATAAATATGGGACTGCATAGAGTCTGGACTTCGGGACAGGCCACTGGGCGAAGTATCAGTAATATATCCCAGTCCTCTGGATACAAGGCGTTCTAAATCTACGGACCGTGTATCCGTTCCAAAGGTGTTGCAACATTGGGCACTACAGGGATATGGGAAACATAACAGGGTATACTCTACAGGGATGTGGAAAATATAATCGGGTATATTTCCAAAGGAGGATAGCGGTTGAAAGAGAAGTAGGACCATGTGTACCAGATGAAAGGTATAAAGATGTCTGTGCCTACACGTTCCATGTTGTCTCTCAACCATTTCCAAGAGTATCTCCTCACCAGGAAATAATCTGCTACAATGCTATCAGCAGCATGGGTCTTCCTGTTGCTGGCCTTCCAGGCTATACAGCAGGCCCATGGGAAGGCTGTATTTGCCCATTTCATGGTTTGTCCTCCCAGATTCATCTCCATCCAAGCTAATCAGTACCAGGTGACAAACTCAGAGAACTACACATCAAGTGATTGGGAAACGGACATGAAGCTGGCAAAGAACGCTCATATTGACGCATTTGCTTTAAACATGGCGAGACAGGACCCTACCAACTATCACTCACTGGAAATGGCTTTTGCCGCCGCTAACACCGTGGGGTTTAAACTTTTCTTTTCTTTTGACTATGCTGGTAACGGCCCTTGGGACCAGGACGAGGTCACTGACCTTATCCACAAGTATGGTCCTAATGGTGCGTACTTCCAACATAACTCGCAGCCTTTTGTCTCTACTTTTGAAGGACCCGGGAATGCAGATGACTGGATCAGCATCAAGCAAAAGACCAACTGCTTTTTCGTGCCAGACTGGTCATCTGTAGGTGCTAAACCAGCTATGGCGTTGGCCGGCGGTGTAGCTGATGGGCTGTTTAGCTGGTCCGCATGGCCATGGGGAAACCAGACTATGGATACATACACCGATGCCTCTTATATCCAGTACCTGGAGGGAAAGCCCTATATGTTCGCTGTCTCACCTTGGTTTTATACCTCTCTACCGGGATATAATAAAGATTGGCTATGGAAGGGAGATAGCCTGTGGGTCGATCGCTGGCAAGAACTTCTTGCTCTGAACCCGATGCCAGAATTCGTGCAGATCATCTCCTGGAATGACTATGGAGAGTCTCACTACATCGGGCCAGTGTATGATAAGGCATTAGCGTCTCTCAGTATTGGACGGGCCCCTTACGATTATATCACTAATATGCCTCACGACGGGTGGCGCGATATTCTCCCCTTCTTCATAGACATGTACAAGACCGGACAAGGAACAGTCAAGACCGAGACTGCCGTGTTTTGGTACCGTCCTAATGTTGTCTCCGGTTGTTCAAGAAGTGGCACAACTGCCAATACGGCTTCTCAACTTCAGCTTGAATTTGACCCGGCCGATGTGGTGGAAGATCGTGTATATGTCGCTGCTCTCTTTGGGAATGAGGTCGCTACCGTCCAGGTTAGCTTTCTCAAGAAGAGTTATTTTGTCTCTTGGGATATAATTCCAGATGAAAAGGCCGGCTCAGGACTTTACTTTGGTAGTGTTCCCTTTCAGCCAGGGCCTGTAACGGTGGAGATCCTCAAATCCGACGCGTCTATAGCCCGAGCTAGGGGAATGGATATATCAGAGGGTTGTCGCGATGGATACCAAAACTTCAACGCCTATGTGGGAAGACTCTCGGGGATCTATGACCTGGATGGACAGACAAAAGTGCCACTGGGAGAGCAGGAGTGCGTGAAGGGCAAGGGAGCATATGACTTTAATGATCTGTGCAATTTCACTTGCTCCTATGGGTACTGTCCAGTAGGTGCCTGCACCTGTGAGGCGATGGGAGTTCCGCGAACGAAACCCAAGGCCACGGGGGTGACCGGATATCCGGCCGAAGGTAAAGACGCAAACTATGCAGGTCTGTGCAGCTTTGCCTGTAACTATGGCCACTGCCCCACTGCTACCTGTGACACCAAAAAACACCCGATGCCCATCCCAACCGTCTCCGATTTTCTTCCTCCTGCTTGTGTGGCTGGTATCGGGAAGGGAAATGTAGAGGGACTATGCTCCTTCTCATGTGCGTATGGATATTGCCCGCGCAACCTGTGTAGCTGCACAAAGATAGGGCCACTTGTGGAGCCCCCGAAGAAGACCAGCAGCGGAGGTATGGCCCAGCTGGGTCTTGATAATGTTATTGGCGATCTTTGTGACTTCACCTGCAGCAGAGGATATTGCCCCACAACTGCTTGTCGCTCCAACGAAGATGTTGAGGCCTCTCAAATCACGGCTCACTGGGTAGAGACTCCTGGTGCCCAATGCAGCGAAGATAAAAAAAAGTATATTCTGGAAGAGCTTAACTACGCCAAAGACATGGCATCTACAACCGCTGACCACCTACAGCAAGGGGAATATTTTACCACATTCTTCCCCGAATCGCTGACTAAAAAGCCTGACTTTGCAAAAGGTATAGCTGAGACCTACAATCGGATGAGCGACTTGCTGGGGGGCGGGCTAAAAGAAAATTTCTTTAAGATTTCCTGTGACCAAACGACAGATGGCTGCAAGGAAAAGGGATGGTTAGCACACATGAATGATGTCACAAAGACAATGAACCTTTGTGACGAATTCTTCACAGACAGCTTAATCCTCAAAACTAAGGACCGCCTTGAAACACGTCCGCCAACTCTGCGCGAAGCTCAAAGATCGAGATCAGCTATTATCCTACACGAAACTGCCCATACAAGCTACGCAATGGGCGGCGAACCCCCGTAAGTGGCATAATGGTACTTTATCCCCCCAAAATGCCAGATTCCTAATATAAAACAGTGCAAAGGACTATGTGTACGGACTTATCGGTTGCTATTGGCTCCCAACTGGCAAGTACGATCGATCTTGTGCTCCCTGGTGGAAGCAACAGGTTGCTCTAGCCAAGAAAAAGAAAAAACCTCTTCCAAAACCGATGTGCCCAGATGCCAACGGTAAAGAAGGCATCTGTCGTGAGGAAATTGCAGTCAAGAATGCAGATACCTATTCCTTTGTAGCCGCCGGGGTCTATTTTACTCGAAAATGGGGTGACAAGATCCCGCTCGGGGAGATACCCCCTCCGCCTAGCCTCTCGAAGCGCGATGCATGCCCTGTCATACCGGCTGATGATTACATCATCATAGATGGGCCAGATGATGATGATTTAAATTTCCAAGTCACGGGATATGCGCATTTTGGGGACTCCTTCGCTGCTGGAATGGGGACTGGCTCCACTACCTGGGGTTCTTGCAGAGTTGGGTCCAATAATTATGGTCAGTTGTTGTATCAGTGGATGGCGAACCCCAGCATTCCATTCGAGAATATGGCTTGCTCGGGCGATACCACGTCTGAGTTGAACAATAAGATTAACGCGTGGAAGAACCCGCTAGTTGCTAATGTTGGCACTCTCACTATGGGTGGGAATGATCTTGACTTTGCTTCTCTAGTGATGGATTGTCTTTTAACACCACACACATGGCATTGGGGTTCCACCAATCGCCAAAAATGTGTGGATGGAGAGAACAGAGCACGCTCTTTAATGAAAGACACTAGTGCAAATGGGCTGCCATATAAGCTCAAGGAGGTATATAAGGGTATTCTGGCAAAGTCTGGGAGAACGGTGAGTGAAGAAGCCGCATTTCGGTTAATTCTCAGTTCCTAATTCACTCTAGGATTTCCATCTATTCGTTGCTGGCTATGTAGGCTTCTTCAACCATGATACTATAGATTGCGACCAGTCCTCTTTCCATTATTGGTGGGGCGGTTACAAGCCTGCTGGCGACTGGCCCGCCAATCGCATCGTCAAATTAACGATCGACCTCCGCAAGGAGCTGAACGGTCTTGTTGATCAGTTGAATCAAGTCATCTGGGACGCCGTTGATGCGGCCAACAAGGAAACGGGTCAGACTCAGGTTCACTTCGTTGACTTACAACCATCCTTCGATGGTCATAGATGGTGTGAAAGTGGTTCCTGGCATGAACCGGATTCTACCGTTTCTAGTACCTACTTTTTCCTCAGCAGCTGGCCGGATGTAACTGAATACGATGCCATGGAGGTGCGTTATCATCACCAGTCTCTTAAAGTACCTACTAACCGAACTATATAGTCATCACTCGTAAACCCTGAGGAATTGAACGCCCTCAAAGCAGCTGGATCAGTTCAGCTCCCAGATCCCAACTCTTGCGAGAAAACCCTTGGCCCCGGTTCAGATCCTGTGGAGCGGTTGATGTGCTCTATGGCTCAAGAAGTGGCAAATGATCCTAGTGGCCCGCGAGCCAAACAAATTGCTAATGTCAACCAAGCCCTCGCGAAAGGAGACTATAATAGCCAGGATATTGGCTTTTTCTCCCCAACAAATCAGATTAAGGCATTCCATCCAAGGTCAGCTGGGATGGCGTTGTACCGGGATGCTATTATTAAATCCATGAAGGACGTGATGGGATAGCCCTCTTGGTAGATGGCTGAGTATTCTTTTATTGTTTGCCTTGTATAAGTATGTTCCTGCATAAGCATGGATGAGGATTGGCTGACCCTCGAGAAGGTTGGATAAGCCTCTTGCATTTCCCCAGTATCACTTCTTGCAAATCTTGATAAGCGTGTTGATTTTCTACAGTTGCGAAAGATTATTGTATTTACTTCGACGTCATACTTCAGTTAATCTCAGTACACCTGTTACAGTGGGAGGTCAAACAATCGCCAATAAATGATAAATCTCGCTTTTTGATGATTACCTACGACGTAAGGCCTGAAGATTCTATGTTGAAAATCGTCTAAAAGGAAGCCTTAGCGTCTCTATTGAATCGTTTCATTATACACTAATATGATCAGAAAGAATTACAATAAACACTTACTTTATATGCAAGAAGAGTTCTGCATCATACTTAGCTGACGATCTCAGCCCCTGCTTATCCTGACTAAAGCGGTGGCATCCAAAACAGGGAAGCTGTTATATCCTATAAAGCCCAGTATGTAGGTATATATACATCATCATATTTATATCCTACACAGCGAATACAGTACATTCTTCTTGAGGATTATGATTTTTCAACGATACAAAAGAAAATGAAAAAAATAAAAATAAAAATAAAAAAAAAAAGAACTGCGAGCAGTCAATCATTTGTCCGCCATTATCATGAAATTTAGTACTAAACAAAAACCCAATATATCCCCCATCTTCCTTTTTTGTACTCGTTTTATGTTCTTTTTCCTTTTTTTGATTTTGTTATTGATTTAGATTTGGGCGAATTATACAAAAGAAATGCCTAAGCAAATGAGAGTTCTCGACGACAGGTGATGAAGCCTTAGATCTTTGTCTCTAACACCGGACGTTTTAGTAGTACGGGTTCATATTATGGTTCCAATGGCCATCGGCCCAGTAATTCCACGGTTCTTGCACATAGGCTCTCCCTCGACGTCTGCCTCGCCGGAGAGGACGAATGGGAGGTTTACTGGAAACTGTAGAAGCACGATCGTCGAATCCAGCGTTGGACATATTGCTCATCGGGAGAAAACCATTCTGACTTATGGGCTGTCTCTGGATCACTTTGGTTTGTTGCCATGGCGGATTCATGCTCAGTTGATTTACCTGCTCTCTCAACCTGCGAATTTCATGATCCCGATCATCTTCATACACAAGCAATGGTTGCCTTTTCTCATCGCGAGATGACACTATAGGCCGAATATTGCTCTTTTTTGAAGCCCTGGTCATCACTGTACGCCCCGAGGACACACTGTCCCCATCGACACCGTCTTCGAACCTCACGCTGCTCTTTCCAGATTGACGAGAGCGAGCAGCGCTAACAACACTCCGCGGGGGCGATTTTCCACGCACAGAAGGGCCTTGTTCTACCTCTTCTTCCTCCTCTATTAGCTCGTCCTCCTCATCCTCTCCTAGATCGGCAATTGTGTTGTCTTCTCGGTATGCCTCCTCTAGCTCCTTTGCTTTCTGAAACACCAAACGATATCCATCCAGGTAAGATCCGTTCGCAATACGTCGAATAAACGATCGATTTTCTAGGGTCTTCTCTCCGTCTCTCCATTCCACCAGAATTCTGGTTTCTGGATAGACTGCACCAGGTTGTGGGATTATGAGTTCCAGAGGATCTATACCATTCTCGTCGTCATCTTCCACTTTCCATCCCACACCGAGTATATTGGAGACGTCCTTTCGGCTATACTTCCAGGTCTCGCCCAGTATGCCATCAGTAACTTCCGGCTTTTTCATATAGCCACGGTTTTGGCTAAGCAAGACTCGCGTCACTCGTTTCTTGTCGTAATATTCGTAGGATCCAGCTCTCACCCGGAAAATGGGTTTAGATTTGCTACCATATCTGACGAAGATTTGAGTTCCTGTACCTTTTGACCACCAAAACAAGACCTTTGCACCGGTCAGGGAACGTCCCTGTTTCCGAGCCCTCGCCTCCAGCAGGTCAATTGCGGATGGTGCATAGTCATCATCGCTTTGGACTTCAGCCTCACTATCGCTTTCAGAGTCTTCATCTTCGCTACCTTCGGAATCGGATTGCTCTCCTTTAGGAACGGAAGCTAAAGGCATCCCTAACGCTGGCCGAGGCCCAAAAGCCTGTTCTGCTGCAGATGCGGATATATTCCATCTGAGAGGTAGGTTATACTCCTGATTGAAGTTTTCCAAGGCTTGGTATACCTTGTCGTATGCATTCCATGCCTCAACAGGGTTATTCTGGATCTCCGGCTTTGCGAGTTGCATTTTCCAGGATTGGTACATTGCTTCATAGGTCTGTGCTGGAATTTCGCCGACACGAACATTTTCGATCCCGTGAGCCATATTGGCAGCTCGTATGTTGTCGTTGACTTCATTAAAGAAAG
This sequence comes from Aspergillus leporis, assembly GCA_009176345.1. Classification (NCBI taxonomy): domain Eukaryota; kingdom Fungi; phylum Ascomycota; class Eurotiomycetes; order Eurotiales; family Aspergillaceae; genus Aspergillus; species Aspergillus leporis. The sequence goes on along the minus strand of ML732330.1, from coordinate 4,141 downwards.
CATGAACCTCTTTGAAGTTAGGGTTGTCGGTCAAGAATAACTTATTCATCACATCATTGCCACGGTCCTTGGTGAACTTGCGAATGATATCGATGACCCAGTCGCCAGCTTGAGGTCTGCCCAGCGGTGTGGTTGGAGGTGGGTCGCCCATGTCTTCGTCTTCCGCTTCCCCCTTATCTGGGTTATCACCAGTGACTGACTGATCAAATGGTAGCCCATCTTGTGTGTTCAATGTATCGTTTGCCTTCTGCTGGCGAGCGTTATTGTTGCGAGCTTTCTTCTTTGCCTTCTTGCTTGGCATGTTCGTTTAATATTTTGTATCTGTGAGTGGAACAAGGAATCTCCCAAAGATGAGGGTAATGAATCCAGAATAGTTAGAAAGAGTAGCCTTATAAACCCTACCTGCAATTTGGGGAGGCCTTGCGGGTCTTTTCCGACGGGCTTTGTTAGATCTAGAATAGTGGTCCACCGGCACCATTTGGGTCGGCAACACCGAATAGGGTCGGTCGCAGCACTGAATGGGGTCGCAGCACTGAATGGGGTCGCAGCACTGAATGAGGTCGCAGCCCCGAATAGGGTCACTGAGTGAGGTATGGTGAGCCCAGACAATTACAGGTTTGCCTACAGCCAAGTTGCGGTACAATGGCGCTATGCTCAGGGACTCTGGGCTTAATTATGCATCACCCAGAGGGCTAAAAGTTCTCACTGGACAGTACCCCACAGACAGAGATGTATCACAGCTTGTGTATGTTCTGAAGAACAGAAAATTACAACTATTATCATGTATGTTCATTTTTCTGGTCCAGTGACTATCAGATATAATCCCCAACAAATCACATCTACTTGACCAGCAACGCCATGCCCACTACCTTGACCCAGCACTCCCCATTCTGTTCGCTTTTTGATGACTGTCCCATTGAGAAAATATAGCAGCAAACACATCAGGATTGCAGATGTCAAACACCAGCTGTTATATAGAAGTTACGTATTGTGATAATAGCATGAAGTCAGAAAAAGAGAACAAACTAGTAACCCAGTATAGCGTTTTCCAATTATACCTTCATGTAATACATTACCAGGTCTTCGAAATTCCTTCGACTAGTCCTGGATATGGTTGAGTGTGTTGCATCGCTCACGGATAGCACACTGCAGAATATCTATACCGGCAGATCACCTGCTCATCACCTTTCTAAATGGCTTCATAGCAGCAGATCACTAATCTCGTTAATGTGACTACCTGAAGCGAATTCCTTTTATTCCCAGGAACTAAATCATTATAATTGGCCATATCATTCAGACAAGAGGGATGAGGCTTCGGACTCCACGGTTTGAGCAAAAACGATCAATTGCCTCAGCGAATCGACGCATCGTGTGAAATTTGTTTGATAGTATGCCGCCACAGTCATCCAATACTGAATGTCCTGCTGATGGAGATGCATAGACTCTTGAATCATTGCCTTATGGACCTGCACTTCATCTTCTGCCTTGGCCCTCGCCAATTCTAGCCCTGCTTTATCCTTCTCGGCCAGGTGTAACCTTTCAAGGAGCTGAGCGGTTTCTTCTTTGATTTGTTGGTACTGTGCATCCAATACAGTGTTTGAGGGTTGCTAGTCCGCTATATATTAGAAAGCAGAATGACATTTGGATGTGATCAATCTGCACCTGGATAATACCATGATGCCGAACAGCATGGAAAGATTGGCCGACCTCTCGTGACAGCTGCATGTATGCTCCTACCGAGTGCTTGCTCAGGTGTTTATCAAACAGGGGCTCAAGTGAGGGATCATCAATCTTCCATATATATTGCAGCTCCTCGGTAGATTTTAGTCGTACCTCCGAGGGCTTCAGATGAATTCCAATTTCTTCGCCTACGTTGCAGATGAGTAAGGGGGTTTTGGATTTAGGGTCATGGCCTTACGGATGTGTTGCGCAAGGTCTTTGCGACATTTTGACCTCCACGAGGCACGATTAAGATTCTTCAGCTGGGAGTTTTGATTGTCCATGTAAGCCACGTTCCGTTGAAATGTCTATGTGATCCCAAGTCCACTGCACTCTTTATGTATGCGAAGGTCCCTGCGATCCTATTTAGGGTTGGCCTTACATGGTCAGAATCCCCTCTCTAGTGGAGATTCCTTCGAAGAGCTAATGGTTTAAGGCATGGTTATAACAGAACCCGGCTGGTCAAGGAACACTGAGTTCCAAATAAATAGCGTTGATGTCCCAAGACACCGTACATAGAGTATAGGTAGTGCTACAATACATACATATTAACAACATGCTGCAGGTAATCACGACACATATTTTATGCATATTTGGAATACAGATAGATGTTGTGCAGTCAGTGTTGGTTCACATCCATTACACACGATGCTAGAGGCGTCCCCCATCCCCCTGTGATATCTCTGTTCCTCGAAACTAAGACAATAAGAGAGCTGCGGCACCAAAATAGGTCGCAGGATAGGAGAGCCTAGGCTTTGTGGGGTTGTTCATTGCTATGTTCATGGCTGGAGTTGTCTTCATCCGGCGGGAGTGACCTGTGCTTTTCTTGCATTTGTTCACTGAGAGATCTCAGTAAATTAGACCTGAATTCATAATATCGGAGCAAATGCAGGAACTCTTCTTCATTAGAGTTCTTGGAATTCTTTATCCTCTCCATATCGGTGAAGGATAGCCGCTGCAAATTGGGGTATCTGCTCTCCTGTAAATGTCAATTAAAGCAACTATTTTATTGAGTGACGGTGCACACTTACAAGACTCTCATTAGGCCCAGGCCAAACTCCGTCTCCAACGGAATTATACACAACTGCAGCACGGGGATGATCAATCATAAGGTACACACTTGCCCCAGAACGTGCAGCTAGCTCATGTGCTTTGCTTAGCAAGGTACCGGTTCTCTTTTGGAACGTTGATCGCTCATATCGTCCAGGATCAGGGCCTCCCATTGTTTTTGTTTGAGAGATAATGTAAAATGGATATTGCTCAACTGGTTAAACAATATGTAATCACAGAGCATACCTTGCCGAAACTGCAAGATTAAGGCCCCTTTATAAGACCAGTTTTATGATGTTACATTGTCACTTGATCCAGACGTGGAGCCCCAGATTGTTTGATAATGTTATGAATTTGAGGTCAGCCCCGAAGGATCCGAAGGATCAGCTAGTTCCTCGCCTATATAAAGTGCCTCCCACAGATAATTTATGTATTCTAACTAAGTACGCCCATCCAATTCAATGGCTTAGTTCTCTCCTTTAAATGTCAATTCCCCTGAAATCACAACAGATAAATTAAATCAAAACAAAAAAGAAAACTGAGTATAAAATACAAAAAGCGACGATATCACGATACAAAAGAGCGTGGGGGGCAGCAGCTTTACCATGATTACGGTGAAACATTTTCAGTTAGTTTCGATCTCATCCGTGGAACGAAGCTTTTTAGTGCGACTGTTTCGGGACCCCACTGATGAGCGTTTCCGCCTCATCCCGTGACCCAGGATCTCTGTGGAAGCGATGTGTGTTGTATTGCTAGGGGTGGCCGGGATGGCCAATCTACCTGATTATCTAGCTTACATAAATGATGACTAAGCGGGGTCGCTAGGTGCGGACGGCAGTATGCTCCAACACCCCCCCTCGAGCAAGCGAGTCATCAGACAAATGAATGATAAAAACATCAAAAAGAATGAAAATTGATATGAAACCACGTGATCCTAGCGGCTTGGCAGATCACCAACTTTAAGCCCCTGAGGAATTGACCCCTCGAAAGAATAGAAGAAGTAAGTGGTCGTATATAGAATAATATATCTATCGAATGGCATCCAGTCCTCAGTAGGCTACGTGCGTGTAGCTGATACAGCTTTATTCTGCCCTTCTTCCCCTACGATCGCAACATAGGTTATGAGCCCGGGCTGCTACGTCTTGCCTAACCAGCTGACCTAGCACCTCGGGGGATTGCATGAGAACTAACTGTCTCATCCAATTCAGCAGATTTGAAGCTGTACGCAGCGTGTTGATCCTCGATCTTGTTGGAGGAAGCCAGGCCCGTACAACCTGCCTACCTCTCCCTGATCGGGCTATCGAACCACGTGTCAAAAGCTGAATCGGATGGATGCCGCGCGAGCGGGACCCGAGAACTGGAAGATTCCTGC
>ML732329.1:0-77156 GCA_009176345.1 Aspergillus leporis | reverse complement strand
TTTTTGGGGGAGTGGGGAGGGGGAGCTGAGTTATCTCCTGCCGCCTCATGGAACATATATAAATAACAAGTCCACCATGACAGAGCGTCTAGTCCACACACACTTCATCCAGTGATTTTTATAGTGCAACCTCGTTTCGGCTCTCCAGAATCACCAAAGCTTGTCCACCATGACTCCAGTCTCTATTCCTCGTGTATCGGCGACCGATGATCCGGAACGAATCACCCAAGCCCTACGTCAAGCGGGTGCCCTCATTGTCGAAGGTCTTTTGTCTGGAGATCAGGTCCAGGAGTTGAACAATGAACTTGACAAACCGTTAGAGGCCACCACTTCGGGCTCCAAACACAATGTCGACAAAATCAAAGACTTTCACGGCACCAATACAAAGCGCCTCACAAACGTTACGACCCATAGCAAAATATTCCGTCACCAAGTTATTGAAAACGAACTGGTCCACGCAGTGGCGGAGAGGGTCTTCCATGAAGACTCTGGAACGTACTGGATGGGTGCCGCTCAAGTGATCCAGATTGGACCTGGAAACAAAGCTCAAGTGCTTCACCGAGACCAAGACCAGTACCCGGTTTTCAGTCTTCTGGGCTCGAAGGCGCCGGAGGCGACCCTCAACTTTCTCATCGCCCTGACGGACTTTACCGAAGAAAATGGCGCCACAAGAGTTATTCCCGGCTCTCACCTGTGGGAAGATTATTCCGATACGGGATCGCAGGACCAAACCCTTCCGGCTACTATGAAAGCTGGGGATGCTATTCTAATGAGTGGCAAGACCGTCCACGGTGGCGGGGCGAACAAGACTACAGATGAGCAGCGCCGTGGCCTGGCGTTCACCCTGCAGTGTAGCTATTTGACCCCCGAAGAAGCAAATTCATTCATCATTGGATTAGACATTATCAAGCAACTATCTCCAAGAGCACAGCGGCTTTTGGGCTTCCGCTCGCAATTCCCGAAATCATCGCCCGGTCTCTGGCAGTCCGACTATTCCGAGATTGCAGACGTTCTTGGTCTTTCAGGAGACGATCCCGCTCTTGAACGCTTAAGGAAAGGAATAAACGTGAGTATCTAAGCAGAAAAATAGGCGCTTCAACACGCATATGGAACAAACTATGTAGACTGCAGTTGGTCCCGTCACGTGGACTATCAGATCACCAAAATATAACTTAGGTGTGAATTTCGAATTTCTTTACAGCACAGTATGCTTACACCTAAAACCCCGACTACTCATCTCTTTTAGACCTTGGTCTTGTTGACTAAATTTACATCTATATGAAATTTTCCATATTTTTTTACTAGAAGGCGCCTAGACAGGCAGCCTTTCGTAAGTACGTGGATGTTTCTCAGCGCAATCAACCATGTTATTAACATTAGCGTAAATGCAGAGTAAAAGTGTTCAAGCTTCCCAGTATTATGGCTTCGCCTAAGCTGGCTATGACGCCGTGGCATTTGCAAGATATCTTGCTATCTTCTCATCCAGCTCTGGGCGAGTCTATTCACGAATTCGTCATGGAAAATTGATATCGGCTATACTTCCAGCTGCAATAACTATCCAATTCCGTGCAATGAGAAATGCAGCAGCACTCCTTTTTAGTCTAACACACCCGATATAAATTCGATTTCCACGCAGCCATTGTTTAATGTGGCTAGGTTGTAAGAGGTGGATTGTCGTAAGCGAGCATACAAATATATGGAAACACTTGGATAATACCCAAGCTCAGACCGACCGATCTTTGTCTGTGTGCGCTGTTATTATTGCAATAATGACACAATTCTCGCACCGCGCTAAGTGCGAGTTGCTAGCTCTTGGGAGCTCCAATATGGTATTTAAACCAGAAGGGGGTTTTTTTTTCTTTCTTATTTTCTTTCATTAAGAGAGTGTGCTACCGTTAGCACTGCCACATATGTTGAAGCTTTCAATTGTGCCTACTTATTCAATGGAAATCATTGCAACACTACAGTTTCGCCTTCGTACTCAATGCCTCCTCTATCAGGTCCACAGCAACCTGTGCACACCCAAAATGACGACTGATAGCCAGCTCCGCCCGCTCCGTAGTTGTGGACGACCCAGGTATCACCAATGCGCTCCTTCTCCACCCTTGTTCCCCCCTCGCGTGTTGGTCTCAACCCTACACCGTACCTGATTATATCAAGATGTTCAATCCCTTTTCCACCGGTCAGAGATGGGCACAACTCGACTGCCGTCTTCATGATTCTAACAGCAAGGTTAGAAACAACCTGAGAATCCCAGTTACCCTTCTGGTAGGAACCACCGAGGATAGTACCACCGCCTGCAGCCCTCGTCATAATATAGCAGACCTCGTCGTCTCCATCATCAGTTCCAGGTGTATTAACCATTTTGCCCGCATCATTACGGACGACCACTATTTGGCCAGGAGCAGGAACCACTAACTTATCTTCCACACCACCTAGCCGAGATGCCATGAGACCAGTGCAATTAACTATCAAGTCAATTGAGCCTCCCGACTGGATAGCTCGAGAGGAAGCTTCCAACACATGTTTGAAATCAGCACGTCTAAAAACGACGCCATTTTTAAGGCACTGGGAGACAAGCCAGGGAAGATATATAGCGGTATTGATACAGACCGAGGTGAAAACCGTAGCGGAGTCCACCCCACGATCTACGATATCCTTGGAAAGGGTCCGGAACTTCGAGAAATTAATTAACTGTCATGAAACATGCTCTTTGTACTAGTCAAAAAAACGCTCCTTACATTAGGAACAACATCCTTGAACCAAGGATTTGGGGGCCAGCAACTCAGCAAACCATTCCGCCGAAGCGGATCCGTTATCTTTAGCTTGGCTATAGATCTCATATTCTTTTCATATTATCAGTAGTCTATCTTACATAGTAAATATGGGAGGTTATTTACGGACCTTGTAGATGTACGCCTGATTCTGGACGGTTGATCGCTAAATCCAGCAGCCGTGTCCAGGCTTTTTTGTCCCATTCGGCTGCCAAGGTTCCACGCATTGAGACCCTGGCCGCTCCTCTTGTTAACCCGAGACTATGTATGAAACATGCACATCTTCTAGCACCACTCCACTTCGGCATGTAATTACCCCCAGCCCATGGGGAAGCGTATTCAATGTCATAGTCACCCGGCATATGCTTGGCAGCCACCGTAATCCGGTATCCACTGCGTTCAGATAAGAGGAGCGCCGTAGTGCGTCCGGCAACCCCCGCGTTCGAAAGGCGGGTTAGATTTATTCCGCTATCGTTGCCACCACTTTATTACTGACTTACCCAATCACAACAACATTCTTCTGTGACATTCTTCAAGGCTAGCAGGATCTGAACTGACGGTAGATGGTAGAGTTTAGTATATAATCGCCGCGGAGGGATGGGAGGGCAGGGGTGCCAAGTGTTTGATTTTTTTGAAAATTGTAAGTAATCTCTGGGCATGGAGATAAGTTTACTTCCCCGTCGGACATGTTCGCGATATGTTGGGTTGACCCTGGCTGAGACGGACAGTTCCTCCATTTGTGGTTCCCGTGCCGCACCCATCGGTAATCGGGGTGAAACCCCAAGAGGCCTATCTAGTCGCTCCTAGCGGTAGTAGTCGCCGCTTATCTACCCGGCGTTCATCTCCACAGCGGTGTTTGATGATGGTTTGTTAGTCTGTAATGGTATGTGGGGTTTCGCAGATATAGTGACGCTACATGCGCAGGGGAGATATAAGATCACTCACTACCCTCAGCGATACCGTAAAAGTCGGAGCATGGTATCAGTCAAATAATTCTGTGCAGTGAAAGATTCATCGTTCTTCGTCTCGATCTCCTTTTTTACGCCCTTGACCAAGCAAACCTCAGTATGGCCTCCATGGATACAGTGCTAGCAGGGTACGAATCCCGGCAAGCCGCGCTTGAGGCAAGCAACAACCCTTTTGCCCATGGAGTTGCCTGGGTCGAAGGTGACCTAGTTCCGCTATTGGAGGCACGAATCCCACTACTCGACCAGGGTTTCCTTCATAGTGACCTAACATATGACGTTCCAGCCGTCTGGGATGGACGATTTTTCCGCCTTGACGACCACATCAATCGATTGGAGGCAAGCTGCAAGAAGTTACGGCTTCTGCTCCCTTTGCCAAAGTTAGAACTCAAGCAGATACTGGTGGAGATGGTGGCTAAATCCGGGATTCGCGATGCCTATGTGGAGATAATCGTTACCCGTGGCCTTCAATTCGTCCGCCAGGCCAAACCGACAGATATTATAAATAAGATATACATGTTTATACAGCCTTACGTCTGGGCTATGCCTCCTGATATGCAGCGGACAGGTGGAAAGGCTGTTATTGCAAGAACAGTCCGCCGTGTCCCTCCCGGTTCGATGGATCCAACTATCAAAAATCTACAATGGGGAGACTTAGTACGTGGGCTATTAGAGGCTGCTGATCGAGGAGCCACCTATCCTTTCCTGACGGATGGGGACACAAATCTGACCGAGGGTCCCGGTTATAACATCGTTATCATTAAAGATGGTGCCTTGTATACCCCCGATCGGGGCGTGTTAGAGGGCGTCACTCGCAAGACCGTCCTAGAGATTGCGGAAAAGAACGGCATACCTGCCCATGTACAAGCGGTCCCCGTTGAGATGGCCTTCCAATCGGATGAAATATTTGTTTGCACCACGGCTGGAGGCATTATGCCTATTACATCCATTGACAGCCAGCCCGTAAATGGGGGCCTAATTGGGCCTATTACTATGCTTGTTTGGGATGCATATTGGGACCTGCATTACAATCCTTCCTACAGCTTCGCGATCAATTATGGGGATAGTTAGGAAAGTGTATACAGCTCTTCTGATGCCATCCGTGTATAAAGGGCGCTTGGTTCCAACCTCCGCACGTCAGGCGAAATAGCATCTGTGCAATTTTTAAAACCCGGTGCAGAGCTTTCAAAAGGGTTCTCTTCCAAGACTAGCTTAGATATTAATTTGCCAAAGGTCTATTAATCGAAATCCAGTTTGAACGTATTCCTATTTAAGAATTTTTTTTTTTTTTAAGAAAAAAGCCAACTAGTCACAGTCAAAAATCAGTCCTTAGTGCTAGTCTGGCGCCCGGTAACTGTCGTGTTTCTCTGCAAATTTCCCTTCTGTCCTTGCTCGCCCCATCAAACCTTCAATCTCCCAAAGCAGGTAAATCCGGGGCTCAGCCCCACTAGATCGGTCTTATCTAGGCGCCAGGTCTGGCGCCAACTACAATCCGACTTACTTGCCAACAACTTGAAATGTGGCAAATGGCCGCAATTAACTGAGCCTGAGTAGTCGGCCCACATTGATACCAAGCCTTGAACCCCGTCACAAGTTACTCATATATTCCACTCTCTTCGGTGCTGTAGGCAGTAGGATACATTGCCGGCCTGAGGTTTTGTGGGGCTTGCGGGTCCCGCGGGCACCGAGTTTGTGCCAAAGTCTAAAGTAACACTTTGGTTTGACTTTCTACTCTATGTCGCCCCCCTTTTGGCCTTTGGCCTCTTCTTGGAAAGGTGGTTCGGCTAGGTGCTCTTTCTTGTAGATTCAAACGCGACAATATTGATATCTACTTCATGCTACGCCAAGGTATATCACTTAATGCTCACAGACTTCACTCAGTCGAGCACCCGGGTTGGCCTCAAGCGATTGTCAATTAGACTGTTGGATGTATCACCCCAAAAAAAAGAAAAGAAAAGAAAAACGATGCTATGCCTGGTGAGGAATATGACTCGATCGCCGTGCAACCTAAAGCTGCTATTGATACACTCCTATCGTGACCCAAGCACACCTTGTGAATCGGTGTTACATGGCTTGGCATACCACTATATCTAGGGAAAGAATATACCACAGACCCACCGATATAATGGCCGGCTATTCATGGGTGAAATGTCTCCAGCAGCTTCACCGTCGAGCTACCTACATGTCCCTGTGGGATATTGTTTTAGTTTCTAATATATTCCGAGAAATATCCCAGAGTGTCAGGATTTGAAGAGAAGAGAGGAAAAGACACGTGCATGGTCTTTTTTATTGAGGTAATCGGGGCATAGTTGGTTCTAGAAATGAAAGACAACATTGCGCGTGAAGGACAATGTGAGGTCAAATCTCCGCTTAACGAAAGTTCCCACAAGGCAAACGTGGTTTCCCCAGATTTGGATGGTTCAGTCAAATTCAATCGTTACATGCCAGGTCAACGACGACTCTTTCCTGGAGTGTGTCATGGCGATTAGATAGCGCGCGGTCCCTCTTGAAGGTACACCAGTCAAATTCTAATCAGATCTTCCCCTCTCCGGTGAGTGCCAATCGAACTTCCGAGGGCACCTGCGACGCGTCGAGCCGAATACGTACAGGCAGACTCGCCACTAGACAGCAAAGGAACCGCAGCTGCCTGCGCACGACCTTCCCCCGCACTTCTCTCGAGCGCTTCGATAAGGAAAGGCCCTAGCATGGATCGACAGGATCAATACTGGGAACCAAGAATGCACCATACGCAAATAATACAAACTGAATACACCAAAAATACCCCCAAAACTGCATAATCTATACACCCACCACGAAGTCACGAGACTTGGCAGGTTCATTATGTTTACAACTCCATGGATATCAGAGTGCTATCCAATACCGCCCGCACTAGTGTTGCGGATAGTAAATCTATTCCAATACCACAAATTTGCGGTAGTGGAGTTGGATATCCGCGGATATCCATGGAGTTGCCGCAGTCTACTTATCTGATTTACTGAGTCTGCTGAGTAATACCTGAAAATAAAGACTACTGCATTAAACAGTAATCTATTATTATTCATCTAAGATTTTAAGGGAGTCTTCAGCTTGGCCCTCTATTCAATAATATCTACTTTACAGATAGTAGCCGGCAGAGCAACAGAAGAATCGAGTGATCTATCGACTAAAAAATACTCTGTCCTCCACTTCTCCATTGCATGCCAAAGCGTCCAGCAGTCGCGCGGTTCTAAAGTCAGATTATTTGGAATAACTCTAGATCACTCAATCAAACTGGCAATAGAATATATAAAAAACACGTTTCAACTGCTATTAAGGCCGAGTAAAACTAATAAAACTAGGCCCGAAAGACCATAAAACACAAAACTACTGGACAGGTGGTGTATTTCTTCAAGTTCAAGTAACAGCTGCTATATTGAATTATCTTGAGTTCATTACCATTGGCGCTCTAAGTTAGTTCAACCACCTCCTAAACTCCTGGGGGTTCCTAACAATTTTGGAAGCCATCGTAGTCCAATTTGATCAGTCGTCCAGCCGTTATTACTGACTTCAAATCTCCAATCGGGTGGAATATTAAGATCTTCATACCGTCCTTCTATATGAACCTTTCCTTTAAAAATTATAAAAGGTGGTAGGGCCCATCCTGTAGAGCTAACACACTCAATTGAAGTAACCCATTCCCGGTTTCCTGGCTGAATAACTTGACGTTTCCCATGTAGATCGGCTCTAGTGACTACTTTTGCAGTAGCAGTAAGACCCATTGCATATCCGGTCTCATCAAAGTTGTAGATATCTGCAGTAGGAATGCCATACGTCATACTGCATTATAACTTTCGGATCCTCACATTTAGCACGCTGATAGTCGTACCGTCGTGAATATACAGTTTTTGTCAACATATATAGTATTCGGAATACACTAGTAATTCTATGGCCAAAGAAATCAATGCATGAGGGTCTGAATTCCTGAATTACTAGATCAAGCTGGGCAACTAAATACTAATCACTGAGCATTTTGGCCACGTATACCAATAGCAAAAATAGGAAAAATTGTCATATAGATAGAGTCATAGAAATCGGTAGAGATTATATATCGTCATGGCGATGGTGACTAATCGGATATCTCGGAATAACGAGATAGTGGTTATTTTGGTTGACAGTTTTTATCTCATCATGGCGTTTAACAAAACTGCTTACCAAATTCTTGCCGATCGGTTGAAACTGATTTAAACTAGTATTAGTAAGAAGAATATTGACCATATCTTGAATCTGAGATGGCCGAGGAGCTGCTCCACGTCGATCCATAGATAATATCCATTGTACAAGAGAGTCTTCTTGTATTTGGGTCAATCTATGGCAGTTTGCGCGCTTTCCAGTGCGTGATATGCCCATACTGCCGATTGTGGCTCGAAGGTTAAGCTCGTCCCGGAGGAAAGCCATCATTCCGTCTAGGTACAGGATCAGGTTCTCAAGAAGATCATATAGAGCTTTTAGCATAGGTGGTGTATCCGTGTCTGTCCGAGTCGATTCATGAAGCGATCAATGACACAGCTTCAAGTTGCCTTGTGATTGCTCCATGGACAATAAGGCGACTCCCTCCGGGGGAGGTGAGCATCGGCAAATTGAAACACTCTGGCGACCATCCTTCGCAGCCCTAGAGGCTTTCACGCGAACTGTGAGCGCGGACGAGATAGTGGGCTATAATCGAAACAGCCTGTATGATGCAGGTCTTCCCAATCCCATCTCATCGGCTATCAATCCACCGTTGCCGGTAGTGCACTTTTGGTACAGTATCCACCAGGTCCCAAAGAGCTGATGCGGCAGCAGCGGCCGTCGAAGTTCGCAGACCTTCACAATACATTCTAAGCACAGTGCCTTGTATGAACTAATCTAATCAGATATACATAATTTGTTCGATCGGTAACTAGCCTCCCCACGGGGTCTGCCCCCCGGTCGGTACCCAGAACGCGCCACGACGCGTCGCGGTTATCTCATGATGGCAAGACTCAACCCTCTATCAGATGGCTCTCTTTAGGATACTCTACTAGAGATAATTACTATAGCTGCTACTAGAGCTGCTGAAGGTCAAAAGATATTCAGCCCTGTTGCGACGTTCCTCGATAAACACCAATGCCAAACCGCGGGCCTTGCCTCTCACCAGCAAAACGCGCTTGAAGCTTACAGCAATGATCTAGCTGATATAGCCCAGCGCCATTTTAACGCCTACATCAGTGACATACCCGCGACCTCACCTATTCCATCCCCTGCCCCTGCTTCCCTCCTTCTCACACCCCTCCCTCTCGCCCCCCCTCCGGTCTCGCTCAGTCAATATACACAATAGTTACTTAGATATCTCATACTAAAGCTGCTGCCATTGCTGCAGCTATCCCAAGGAAAAGCAACAAGTCAAGAACCTGAACCCCTGCTCCAAAGCAACTGCCTGATTCTTGTCTTTTTGTACGCCTTCCGCCTAACCACAACACCAAAAATATGGACGTCTTTATTATCTATACCAGCCTCCGTTCTCATCTAGGTGTGGATAGCAAAGTACTTAAGGGTGTCTAGTCTATCAAAACCAGATTTGCCCTCACGGCCTTGAAGACATAGAAAAAGACTATTTCCTTTAATACCTGCTAAATTGAAAGCAATTTCTCCAATCCTCTCTCCCGAGTCCCTCTTAGCCTAAATAAAGAGATCTTTAATACTGAAACTAAAGCAGCTCTAGCTAAAGTTAAAGTCGTTTTTAAACTTTACATAATTTATTTTGTAATCAATCTCTAGATTTGCTTAGATAATTTAATGTAATAGCTAGAGGGGTTGGAACAGGAGGGATCAATCAATATAGCAGTAAAAATAGTATTAACCCTTTTAACCAGATACTTCGTAGATACAGAAAACTGAAGCTTGAGCTTCCATAAGACAAGAGGCCTTGTTAGCCCTTATATACCAAATTAGGTATAGCTGGAATCTTCTAGTAGCTTCTAGTCTATATACTGAAGTTCCATTACATTTAAAGATAGTTATTTAACTTTTATTATTATTTACTAACTTATTACAAGAGGTCTTTGAATCCTTCAGGGCCCTTGCCTCAACCTGGCTTGCACGGGGGAGATTTATGTACACTGACGGTGGCTTTGTATGGATTTGCTGGGTCCCTGGCTACTTGCAAGTATCTAAGAACGAAGCAGCTGATCAAGCTGCAAAGAAAAAAGCTATTATAAATCCTCCTTTTTCAAGCAGGCACTCATACGTCTTGATAAGATAAAGGGCTAAAACAGATGCTGTAGCCACTTTATAAAGACACTGGTAGTCCATAGCTCCAAAATCCTACCAGGATCTTTGTAGGTTATCATGAGTGTTTTAATTATAGAAATGCATATTTTTTTTATTGTTATAAGATAAAAAAATTCTTAATTACTTCTTCTTTTGCTGTGTTGTAAAGAAACATTTGCCCCAATCTCCAGGATCTCTCTCTACAATAATCCCCTATCTACTAGGCACTTCAAAACACATAGTCAAACTAGCCGCCTGGCTATCTAAGACCCGTTTCTTTGAGAATATCTGCCCCCGACACCCCCCATCTCAGCAAGACTGAGACAGGATGTCTTTCTCTTTTATTCCATATTCTTTTTCTTCAAAAAAAAAAAAAAGAAATACGCAGTGGAGGTAGAATTAGTTATGAAGTGAAGTGTAGATGGACTTATACAGCTAGTATTATCTTTTTACTTACTACTGTAGGTCCCCTTCTTCCTTTTGACTGCGGCAGCTATGTAAACGCGCCAAAGTCCCCTACATGCACATAAAACTAGAACTAGCAGCTAGTTAGAGACATCCAGAGCTTACCCCCTGGCGGCCTTTGCCCCAATAGGGGATGGTGGGTCACATACTTCGGCGGTGAACCCACGGCCGTTTAATATAACCAACCAACTTTATTGGTCACACACTATGGCATTTTACCTCTTGTGCATTTCCTGTGTTTCTTTCTTCTTTCTATAGACAAAATGAGTGGCTATTCTGTGTGAAGATAATCATCTAAGTTGTAGGGCGGCCGCGCAACACCTATAGCCAGTGCTTGGTTTGGATTATAATGGTTCCTAAACATAGAGAAAAAAGGAAAGCCGCCCAGGCCATGCAGAACCAGCGCAGTCACCATTCAACAGGCTCTCCTTCACGATACTTTACTAACATGGATGATGTGCTAGCTGAGCAAGGAAGACTTCGACCAATTCTATCGAGGAGGAACTGCAGGCTTCTATCAAGCATATCCCTGTGGAGTCCACCATCGGACACTGGTGAAGCTAATTTGACGAGTCGCCTGCACGTCTACACCCCTTGGGCACTGATCTGCAGGTGTCGGTTAAGCTTTTGGAAACCACGAGAACTCTTGAGTGGTCAGACCCCTGCTATGACTTCTGTCACGGAGAGCGGATAGCTTAGGAAAGCGTCGCTCGAGGATATGCAGCCAAGCATCTCGCTCTTGTAAAGCCTGCATTTGCTGGGTCTTCCACACGAAATGATACAGGCTGCACAGTGTTATCGATAAGAGTGCCAGCGCACTGAAAACACGCGCCATGCTGAAGTCGAAGAGATACAGCAGCGACGTCACGGTTCCAATCCAGAGGCTAAATAGCAGCACTCGTGCAATGTGCTCCTCATGCTCACGACAGAAGATAAACTTGGAATCTTCAACGATTGCCGCTAGTTCTCTAAGTGCGGGCGATGGGGGGTGCTGTTCGACGACGAGGATGGCGAAATATACTGCATAATCATGGCAATTCCAGAAGACGGTACGATACCTTGGTAGTATTTCAGGTGCTCGGTCAACTCTGTGAAGCTCCTGTGCTTTGTAGGCACGGCGTGAGGTCAGCATCTGACCTCCCATACGGTTAATCACAGAGAGTTTCCAAGAAAGAATGCGAAGATGGACTTACACATCCGGTTCATCTCAGAGATACACATGTTTGTCGTCCCAACATGCTCCAGCGCTCTGATGACTTTGAGAGCATCCTTTGACAATTTCCTCCCGGGTCCTGAGACTGACAGTAAGGAGTACAAGCCTTTGTGGTGATAAACAGTCCCTTCCGCCAACTTATCGATTAGCACTCGAGACTCGTCAAAGAAAACCTCGGAGGGTACAACTATGACGCCAAGATGCTGCACAATCTGAAAGGGCCTTCTTGAGACCTTCGGAATTTCCAGAGCGTCCAAACGCTTTGAAGAGTACCAGTCTAGCTGGCTCAGCCGTGTGTCGAACAAACTGTTCGCAAAGATGAGCACTTCCTGGGTTGCTTGGGTCCCAGCTGGCGAAAGCTTGAATCAGAGTGTCTTCTCTTCGCATTGCTTAAGCACCAGGTATCCATATTTACCTGTAGAAGGCACAGTAGTCTCTACCTTAGCTAAGTTAGACTCAGTGGAAGAAGGGCGGTTGCTTGATCGTTTCGTCCATCGACCCCTCTGTTTAAAATCATCCAAGTTTAGGAGCCTCATCAAGTTAATTGACGACTATTGAAACGATAAATATGTATGTGGTCAGTACCGTTCCGTTGAACGGCTCAGGAAGCAGGCCATACATTACTGTAGAACCATACCTAACGTATACTCACATGCAACGCATGATGCGCCAGTGGGTTACACGGCTGTAGGACCGCTTGCTAGTCTTATGACTTCATGCTCGCATAATAGTACGTTAGATGATCGCGACGGCTTGGGTTCGTAGTCAATATACTTTCAGCCATTCGCTATCAAACAAGTCTCTCATCCATGGTGAACCAAGGTGTCGACACATACAGAACCCATCACGATCCATAACTTCCATGGGATGAACAAGTAGCTTCTGGTATTCTATGTTCAGAGATCAGAGCACTCTTGAGACCTAGATGAACTACGCTGGCAATCCCAGTAGGGAGCAATAAAGTAAGGAATCTATCTAGCGTCACTAATATTGAAGACCATGGTGGGTGGTCAACTTTCAATGATTTACTATTTAGATTGCGATGTCACATGGAGGGTTAACGCTCCGAAAGAATCACAACTCATTCCTTGCTTCTTATTGTCCGAAGCGACATCTTATTTGCAGATTACTGGTTACCCAAATATTGGCTTTTTTATGTCATAGAGTTAAAGAATGCAGGACAATCTGACCTAGCAGAAACAATACATACCATCTGCCCCTTGATCTAAAAGTCTAGTAGTACATAACCTATGGACGCCCAACTCTCCGTCCAATCGAGCATAATACACTAAGACGCCCCAAGTAGATTTACCTATGAGCATATAACTAAGGAACACTGACCACTTTCGATTCTTTGTCGTTCCCAGGCAAGCATCGATCTTCTCCCATCGGGACCTGAAGATCTGCGTAATTTTGAGACTGGGAAACGGCCCAGAAGTCACAGGGTGACCAAGGAAGCCACAAAGAGGACCCCAGCCCTACTCAATTCGGTACCCTAGCACGTTTCCCTCAAGTACTAAGTCCCAGATTGGCTAGCCTGTGGTGCCTGCGGTACAATTCTTTCCCATTATTCGCGATGTCACCTTCCGCTTCACCATCCCAACATCGCAACAGAGTTCCCCGAACAAGTGAATTGGTCGGACCGCCTTCTCCAGTAGCCCATGTTCCGTAGTCCACAGATAGTCGGATCAATCGTATTCATCATGAATCTGTTGCTATGTATAAGTGTGACGCCTTGATGAGTTCGGGCCCAAAGCCGGTACATGGATCATCTGTTACGACTTGTAGATTGTATCAAGATTAGCGGACGTTGAGCGCTCCATGGGCAGAAGGGATATTCCGTACCTGGCAATGTCCGAGCAAGCGATCACAATCCTCCTCCTCAAATTTACCCTTCCCGCCATACTGGGCCTGGATTGCATCCAGTTAAATCTCATAGTCACGCGGGGTTCCTGTCAATACGATGTCCATGTGGTACGCATCCTCAGTGCTGTCCGAATGGCTGAGGTGGGTTAAACAAAGGCTACATTATTAAAAAGATCGCGTGAACATACATGTTGTGCCTGTTTTTGGCATCCCGAGGCCAAGTACCTTCATGGGTACCTCACGGGTGCATTTTCGGCGGCCTATATTCGTTTGCGCGTTCTCCAGCATCGTGGTTGTGGGCTTCTTCGCAAGAGATATGCTGATGTACTGAACCTGATGCACAGTTTACCACTATGAATATAGTACACAAAGATGTAGTGATATGGATCTAGTATATGGTCCGGATCTCCCTCATGATCATATGATACAACGCTTGGTTTGATTGCCCCTTGCTTCTCTTCCCGGACTGGCGGGTAGCTAACATATAATTGCCCTTGCTCTGCTGTCATTCATAGCCCAACAGTCAGGGCATAGGTATGTTAGTTTCTTGTTTATTGATTCAATGGCCATCTGGCTCTGCGTACGAAAAAAGGGGAGAAGATAGAATACGAAAATCAAGATCAAGGTTCTATCGAGAAACCGCCTATTGGCTCTGTTAATCGATAGTAACATTATAGGTTTCGCGACTCCTGTCATTTCAAATGATAGCTGCCTGCCGCGTAGTTCTTGGTCTATAAAGTATCTCACTCATCACATATAAGTCCACGTACTTGATTACTCCCTATGGCTGGTCTGCTCTAGGTAGAGTCTGTTCGTTGCGATGGCTTCACCCTCTTCACCCCTTGCAGATTTATGACGAGGCCTGCAACCCTAAGTGTCACCCTGTAAGGAGAAAGCCGGGATATACAGCTCAGTGGATCCCGGGGAGACGAATAGTGTGTTGCTAGAGGGTCACATTCCTTCTCAGTTGTCCTAACGGTCGTACTAGAGCCAAGTCCCGTCCGTCCATTAATACCCTGGCATTCGCTTACCGCCAGGAAAGCCGACTGACATCCTCCTAGCTAAACGAAACCTGCTTCTAAAAATAAGAAAGCATGAGCAGGCAGTGGTACGGACTAGAGGAATACCTTTGAAGCTCAAGAATTAAAAGTGGTCATCTTCAGCGAGGGTATTCTCATAATCTTGTGTCAAATTGACGCGTAGAAATTACAGTAAGCAAATATCCCGGGCCACAATTATGTACATCACAGCCCCTAACGCAACGCACTAGAACTAACATTGCGCTGCGGTTCAGGAAAGTCATCCAGAACCTTCTCATTGCCACTAACAGTGAACGTAACCGTTGGAAAGTCCTTCCCCACATCAACCTCCAACTTGTACGCCCCCGGATAGAGCACAAGGTCCCCATTCTCAGCAGTTCTAGCCACAGAACCGACCGAAACTTCTATCTCAACTCGACGACTCTTCCCTGGCCGAATCCCCTTTGCACGACTATATCCAATAAGTGTTTTGATAGGATAAGGCTCAGGTCCGGCCCCATCAGCATTCAAAAATAACAAAGCAACATAGTCAGATGTCACCTTCCCAGCATTTGTCACCGTGATGGAAAATGTCTCAAAAAGAGCCGTGTCGACTGGCTTATCCGTGGAACCCTGAGTCACAGACTCGGTGTCGTACGGTCCATACTCCCCAAGATCCCATGCTACATCGAAATTCGTGTAGTGGAGGCCAAAGCCGAAGGGCAAAACCGCCTTGTCATACCACCGGTACGTTCTTCCCGGGTTATTAGCTCCCGGACGGAGGTTCATATCTGTCATGGGCACCTCATCTACATAACTGTCGGGATACTGCGTCACTGGAAGACGTCCGGCGGGTGCAGATTTACCCGTTAGGATATCGAAGATGGCAGCACCACCCGCTTGACTGGGATACCCTGCCCAGAGGAGAGCTCCGACGTCCGAATTAGTGAGTAAAAGCGAGTCGTCAACTTGACCACCGCCATATTGCACAACAATAAATGGTTTTTTTAGTCCGGACAGCTGCTCGATCAGGTCTAGCTGGTTTCCTGGCCAGATGATGGTTGTGCGATCTTTAGATTCCGCTTCGATTGTGTTGTCGATTCCGCCGGCGTAGATGACTATATCCGCTTCTTTGGCGGCGGCTATGGCTTCTGCAAAATCGGATGAGCTGTCGGTGTTAATGTCTGTACCTTTGGAGTACTTGACGTCGTATCCTTGGTGTGCGGCTGCCCAGAGCAGAGTACGGATATACTTTGGGGGTCCTGCATAGTTCCCCTGTAACTGGGTGGTGGCGTTCGCGTACGGACCAATTATGGCCAACGACCCGTTGCTCTTTAATGGGAGGGTCTCGTTGTTCTTCAGCAGGACTATGCCTTCTAATGTTGCCTTATGAGCCAGTTCCTCGGCTGTCGGTGTGGAGACGTCGCCCCAACCGATAGAACGGTAAGGTTGGCCGTCCGCAGGATCAAAGTATCCAAGCTTTACGAGGGACGAGTATAGACGGATGAGCGCAGTATCCAGTGTTTCATTGGTATACAAACCCTGAACAAATGCACTGCCTAGATATTTCGGAAAGACGTTGCCGCAGTCTAGATCTGTTCCGGCATTTAAAGCAACAGCAGCTGCATGGGCACCATTGGCAGCGTAATGATGGTCAGCGAAGATATTTTGGATGGCTCCACAGTCGCCCGTCACCCAGTGACCAGTTGTTTCCCACTGCCAGTGCTCGCGGAGGAGAGTCTGCAGGAGCCACCGGTCGGCGCAGGTGGGGACACCGTTTAATGAGTTATAACTGCACATGACGGCGTCGACTTTGGCGTCGCGTGTGCATGCCTTAAAAGAAGGGAGATAGTATTCCGACAAATCCTGTGAAGAGACGATGGCATCGAACGCGTATCGCTTGATACCCTCCCAATCTTCGAGATCGTACGCAGCGAAGTGTTTGCATGTTGCGACAATCTTGGGTTTATCGGGCCCAATGCCATCCTGCAACCCATCGATGAGGTGGTAGACGTACCGAGAGAGATGGAGTGGATCTTCTCCGGGAGTCTCCTGGCCTCGGCCCCAGCGCGGATCGCGGAAGGGATTGATATTGGGCGTCCAATAGTCCAGGCCAGCATGGCCGGCGTTGGAGAATGCTCGAGCCTCGGTACTGATTACCGTAGCCACCTGCTTGACTAGCTCATCGTCGAAAGCTGCTCCCAAGACAATGGGCATTGGGAAGGAGGTCGCATAGCTGAAGTCGCCACTGGACTGGAATGACACCCCATGACCCTTAGCCACACCGTGGAGGGCCTCGTTCCACCAGTTATAGGCCGGTAGACCCAACCGTGGCACGCCCGGGGATTTATACCGTGTGTTGTTAATTTTCTCCTCGAGAGTCATGACTCCCACGAGTGCTTTGGCCCGGGACACGGGGTCAATTGATGTATCGCAGATGGCATTTTCGCTTAGAAGGCCGCTGACGCAGTCTGGAAAAATGCCGTCGGAGGAAACCAAGGATGTGAAGAACAATAATGTGGCAAAATGCCGTAACAAGGACGGGAAACGCACCATCTCGATGAGTACCCTGTGGTAGTCGCCTTCCAGAGCAATCGAGGCCAGATTCAGTGCTGCCTTTATAGGGTCGAATGCCGCACACCAGCACCGTAATTGTGATGACCATGGGTAATGGAAGCATCATGCGATGTATACCCGGTTACAAATCAAGCCGGTAACCCCTGCTCAGCTGGGCTCCTTGCCAACATGAGCATCGTTCTGAGGATG
The DNA here is from genome assembly GCA_009176345.1 of Aspergillus leporis. Classification (NCBI taxonomy): domain Eukaryota; kingdom Fungi; phylum Ascomycota; class Eurotiomycetes; order Eurotiales; family Aspergillaceae; genus Aspergillus; species Aspergillus leporis. The sequence continues at coordinate 59,821 of ML732329.1, read as the reverse complement.
GACTAACTCTCGTCATAGAATGTGTGCATCCTTCCACCAATGATGCTCATTGCAAGGGTTGCAAAAACCCTGTCTTCATATATGTAATTAGCCTGAATATGAACCCCCTGCGGGGGGATGTAGATCAGGGTGCGGAGATTTTGCAGAGCAAACTGGGAATCTCGCCGTATTCGTACATGGGACAATGACAGAAATTCGCTGGCAGAATTATTCTCGTCCGCCGAAACTCATTGATTTTGAATGCGATGCGTGCAAATTTGTGTGACGTAAGTTCATATGGTATCTTTATAATTATGTTGTCGAATCTATATAACCTCTGAATCTATATCACCGTGGTTATTGCTCATCGAGATAAAGGAGCGTACCTCTCCACTCCCAACAACCAAGACATTTTTGTTCCTCACTTGCCAGGAAACAACTAGAGAGCCCCCTGCCTGGGCCTCGGGGAATTTGCGCGACATCCTTCAAACTGGTGGAAATTGGGCTTTGGATTATCGGCGAAGCGGGGTTTATCCTAGATTGCATATCGAAACTCTGGATTCTCCCGATCTGTTAAATCCAAGAACTCATGGTTCTGCGGCACAACATACGCATCGCCAAGCGCCTCCCTCTCCTGATCCCTCCGGTGATTCTCCCGGATTGACAGCCAACGAATCAGGCATAGGTCAAGAGTGACAAGGAAATACAAGATAACGATCGAAATCTTGGCAGGTAAATACTGCGGGGCATCCTTGGCTTGGAACGTCTGAGGTGAAATGATATTTCCGACTGTGTAGGCGATCGTCTGGATACAAGAAACAGTAATTTTCTTCGTAGACCCGGCGATATTTGTGCTGGTTAGACCTAGAACAGTGGTCCATCCGATCGGAATTCCACCCGTGAGATAGTAACCGACCAGGGCGGGAGTTTTGTCCGTCGTTGCCATCATAATAGCACCCACAATAGAGGGGATGTGACCGATTATACACCAGAGGAGTCGTTGTTGCGTTTTCATGGCCAAGTAGGTCAATCCGATGAGCGCGACAACCTCGTATGCGCCGAGAGGGGTCACGAGCAATAAACTCTTGGTTTGCGAATACCCCATACCAGAGACGAGAATATTTCCGAAACTTGTTGCGATGGAATTCGGTATGTTGGCTGCGAAGACCCAGAAGGAATAGAGCCATGTATTTGGGTCGGTCAGGGCCTCGTAGACCTGGGCCATCTTGAAGACATTACTGCCAATACCTTGAACATTGCCTCGGAGTCGCTCAGCGTGTAGAGCCTTTTCCTCTGGGGAAAGGAACCGGGCCGTGACGGGGGAATCTGGTAAAATGAAGAAGAACAAGATACCGATCACGACCGTGAACAATCCCAAGATGAGAAAAATAACTTGCCATCCGCGAAGCGAAGCCGAAGGATCGCCTCCGATATGCACGGCGACGCCGTACGCAATGTACCCCCCAAACATTTGCGCAAAGCCGCACATAGAAAACCACAATCCGACCCGAAAAGCCTGCTCCTCTTTGCGATACCATTGCGACGTGAAGACTACCCAGGCCGGAACCACCGCGGCTTCCGCAGCGCCCAGAAACGCACGACATACCATCAGCGCAGCGAAGGAATGGCACGCAGCCATGCATGCCAGAATTGTGCCCCAGATCGTCACATTGCAAGCGACGTACCGTGCGAGAGGAAAGGCCTGGATCAGGCGTGTCGTCGGAAATTGAAATGCCAGTTGGCCGAAGAAAAACATACTCGAGACCCAATTAAATTGGTTTCCGTGGAGGTTGGCCGATTCCCGGAGTCCCGTTACACTGGCATAACTGATGGCGATTTTGTCCAGATACTGCAGAAAATACACGATGCAAATCAAAGGCATTACATAAAGATCGATTTTGCGGACCAGTTTGCGCGATGCCTCAGGATCAAGTGTGCCAGCCTCAGTGCCGGCCCCAAGAAGCTGGAGCGCGCCATCACCTGCAGCCACGGACGAGTTTGGGGGCGCTGGGGATTTGACATCAACATGTTTCTCGTCCGTGGGAGAACTGGTCGCCGATGTCATTGTCGCAGTGATATCCTTCCTGCGCACAATGAAGAAGAGAAGGTATTTATCCGTATTCCCTCCATGGTCGTGGTGGACCGATGTGATTATTTAAATCGGAATCTAAAAGTTCTTAGCCTTAGTGTCGTATTCGATGAGCACTCAGGAAGCGCAAATCACGCCATCGGTCGACTCTTATCATCTTGATAGAATCTCCACACTGAGTGACTAACAGTTTCCGAAGTTTTTCGAAATTAGTCTCCAGGTGAAAGTTGGACGGTTACTTTCGGACCCTGAATCTCAGATCACGCTAAGCCGAAGAAAGACATTGTCATGAGTCACAGTAGTACATCAACCCTAAAGAACGGTCTAGCGTCTGAAGCGTTCATCCAACAATTGTGCATATCCGGATCACTTATTCTTAGAATTAACATCACCTGTAACAAGTATTCGGCAGGGGGGTTTTGCCTGGATTGCACGAGCAATTATACAAACAAGGAATATTGCGTCAGTGTCTGCGGTCCGTCAGGGTGGACCCGTGCAAACTTATCGAACCGTCGGCGCTAACAATTAGTACCATGGAATAGATGCGGACGGACTGGAGCGAGTGCACCTTATTGTCCAGAAAGGGGAACTGACCATCTGGACAAGGCCTACCTTGCTACAACTTGCAAGGGTATCATGCTATACGATCCATTGGCTAGTCCGAGTCTGTAGCTGCGTTCATATTTGAAGGCCTTGTTTGTGTTGTGCCAAAAAGGTTTCCACAGGAGGCCAAAAGGGCGCAGCATGGTAGCAGGTGTTGCACCACCGCACTCTTTGCATTCCCATCTATTACCTGGGACGTATTGTTAGCTGGTGTCTCAAAGCCTCACAGCATAGCAAATGCAAATCAGGGCATCGCGTTCCTGTGAGTCTAGTTGAGCGGCGCATACCTCCAATTGCATAATGCTACAAGGAGTATCACAATCTCTAGAGGGTAGCTGTGTATCGCATTGCCAAGTTGCGTGATGAGATGTTTAACTGCTCGCAGTGCAACAGCGAAGAGAGACAGTGCAGTGACGCGTAGCTTTGTATCATCATAGGACATATGAGAGGCGCTTATAGCAAAGATGACATTCGGAATACAGCCGGGAGACTCCGTGCTAGATATTGGCTGCGGCTGGGGAACGCTAGCGGCCATCGCGAGCGTTCATTACAAGGCTCATATTACCGGTGTTACTCTAGGTCGCAACCAAACAAAATTGGGAAACACCACACTTCGAGAAGCTGGCATACCTGAATCTCAGAGCAGAATTCTTCGAATGGGTTATCGTGACTCCTCACATGCCTCATGAGGATACAAGAGAATCAAGAGTCTCGAAATGCCTGAACATGTGGGCGTTCTGCATTTCCGTGGTTTTCTTATATAGTTCCGTGATATGTTGGATGATGACGGCGTTTTATATCTACAGTACTCTGGTTTGCGGAAGTACTGACAATATGAAGATCTAATCCGGGGTTTGTTCATGAACAAATATGTTGATCAGCTTGAGGCGACTGGCTTTGAGATTAAGGGGGTCCACACCGTTAGGGTCCATTATTCTGCTACTCTGTGGCGTTGGTATCGGAATTGGCTTGCCAATTGAGGGAATGTGGAAGCTAAGTACGGTCCGAAGTGGTATCGGGTGAGCTGCCTTGCTTTCCTACATGTTTCTTTATCTCTATACTAACCTTTCCTTGAAGATATGGGAGTTCTTTCTATCTAGGGCAACAACCATCTCCCGCCAAGGAGGAGCAACATGTTATCAGAACGTCCTAGTCAAGAACCTTAACTCTACTCACCGGGTGGAGGGAGTGCCAAGCCAGTTTGGGGTCTCCGGCGCTATCAGATTCGCTGTCCAAAAGATTGGAAAAGATGCCTAATGCATTCATCAATAGCTAAACTATTTCAGTCGATTCTCTCCTAGTTGCCTTGGCTAACCTAAGGATTCAACTCTGCCTAATGGCTCTTAGAAACTCCTCAATATCTCGTTTCCTTCTTATTCTGAGGCATGGGACTCAATTGCTAGTCGACCTTCCTCGTTCAGGGTCGTTTTTTGGCCAGCATAATGACTGACCATCTCATCTTTCTACTCGTACACGTGTATTCAAGCTTGAATTCTGGGTCTTAATTCTGAATCACTGGGTGACCAGCCCTTTACTACTTTTACCTCATACCTATGCATATTTTCGTGTGCAGATATTGATTTTGTAACGATACTGAGCTGAATTTCAGTGCTTGTGAGAGGTGAATGATTGGAAGCACCATGTGGATGTATTGAATTAAGCAAACTAGGGCTTGGTTGAGAGCCGGAGGCTAGTCCGGCCCCGATGACCAAACATGACCTCAACTGAAGTCAACTGACTTCTACCCTAGGCATTCCTCCACTCCACGCCAATATTCCTCCAACCATCTCTGAAGCCCAAAGAGCTTCTCAATTATATGGATATCTTACCTTCGGAGATTTGTAACGCAATATGTCTCTATGTAAGTGCCACTCTTTGAGAGTTGAGAAAGAGTCAAGCTTTGATTAATCTGTCTTCCGGCTATGCATCAGCACCATACTACTTCAAGGTATTCAAAAGCTAACTTTACTGTATGGCAAGCTCAAAAGACAGTACGCCGAAGGCCCTCCGCACACTGGCTCTTGTTAATCAGTATTGGGACCAGGTGATAGCCCCTGTGATCTATGCAACCATGTCTATTCATTTTACCGATCGAGATACACTACAACGCAGCGTTGCCGAGATCACGGAAACGGAGGGGCCTGGGCGGCCATTTCTTTTGCATGCAACCCAAGTCGAAATCATAGCCACCCGAAGAAGCTAGGCTATCTGTTTTGTGATGATTATATCGCGTCCGCGGGAACTTCTGATTTACCCAGTTGTTCGATGCCCATTCAAGTATTCGTCCCACATGCCGCGGGACCATTTTTAGAAGGGTGGATGGATCATTGGCGATTGCCTAAGATAAGGTTGCCCGTTGACGAGATGCAACCTTCTTACTATGCAGAAAAAGACTGGGAACCATTAGTTACGCTCATCTCAAGCCTTGAAAAGATGACAGAGCTTCATTATGCCGCTCACAACATGTTTTCCGAGATGTTTTCTTGACGTCCTACAGAAACACCATCCTGGCTGTCGTCTGAGTATCTGGACATGCCAGTTTCCCATCCAGGATCGACCGCACTTGGAGCTGATGGACTCGGATTTGAGTGACTCGGATCTGAGTCTCGATAATGTAAATCCTGAACTAGAAGACCCCCTTGATACAGAAATCTTGCGCTCGCCGTGCCTCCATGCTATTACGATACATGACTCCGGGTGGGTTCGTTCGATTGCAGGGTGAACTGAGCGAAATGCAGGCGCGATCATTCCCCTCGTCGCCATGGCACCAAAATTAAGGCATATAAGATTGGAGTTTAGCTCTCCAGGGTTGAGTCCGCCGATCAAGGTCAAGCAGGGGTGGAAGAACGTTGTTCTCTCTGTCAACCCGGCACTGACTGCAAAGCTGCAGTCTTTCTCGATAGATGCCTTGTGGCTTGATGAAAATCCTCTAGCCAGATGGAACGGGGTCATGAGCCTCTCTAGCCTTCAGTCGTTAGACTTATGCCCATTGCAATTTCCCTTGGTCATGCGAGAAGCTTTGTCGACCTTTGCGAACTTGGGACGATTATTTATTAATGTTGATTACCTTCCTAGGCCATGAGAGGACTTTGCAGAAAAGTTATATCAGGTCTTTGAATGCCTGGTGCCCTTGAAATACCTTTGCCTTAGAGGATTAGAAGACATATTTTTCTTACTTCGCATCCTTTGTCGGCATGGGCCCACGCTGAGGGGCCTTATTATAGAGCCCATTGACAGAAGGTTTGTTAGCGATGGCGAGGGCACCGGATATTATGGGTGGATATATCCATTCTTTGATCATGACCAGCTTCAGAATTTAGCAGCACGCTGTCCTTTTTTGGAAGATCTCCGTGTGCCTATTCGGCGCTCGTTTGGTACCCGTCAGGAGGTTCGAGCATACGAAGCGTTAGGAACCTTTCTGGATCTTCGCAATCTGGTGCTTGACCTTGTTGGAAACCCAAGGCCCGTTTCAGCAGAGGGGGTTTACAGCCAGTCTAACGAAGGCAATTCGCGCCACGTGAGTTTCGAGTGCGTTCTTATCAATTCCGCTACAGATGAGAAACTAGTTACAGCGATCTGGAGGGTCATTTTCTCTCGCAAGGAATCCAAGAAACTGACTAAGTTACGGGTCCTGCACATCGGGCTGGACGCCTTCGAAAGAGAAGATTTCTATGTCCTCTGGCAGCTTTGTCGCTCATTTCTAGCCAACCACTGTGGGGTTCAACGCCTTGAAAGTGCTAGAGATAGGAAAACAGATACGAAAAACACTGGTAGAGGACTTAACAACTGAGGACGAGGAAGATGATATGCCAGTTTTCCATCTTACTAAAGCGACCCTAGCGACCATTGCTGCGATTTGGCCATCATCCAGTCAGACGGACTGGCGGACGGCCTGGAGTAGTCTCCCTTTGAACTGCGAGGATGACCCGGAATGAGGAACCAATCGAGAATTAAGAATGCACCAGTTGAGAAGGGCCACCCTCCAAATCTTGATCCTATTGAGCTTCCTAGCCAAAAATTGCAGTTCGGCCAAGGCTACAACGTCATCAAACTCAATTTGCAAACCATTTCAACGTGTTTTGAGTCTTTTTTGATTTGTGATGTTTATTGGGCTTTTTTTCAAAAGGCCAACCCACTATCATTTTTCTACTTTATATTAGGTTTACTCGGACCATCAATACGTGGAATCTAATGATATCTTTAGCAATATTCAGCCTTAGGGAATGCTCTTCTTAGATTTTTATTTCCGTAGTAACAAGTCTGTGAAATATACTTAAATAAGTTCCTCTACCATAGAGGTGCAACAAGCTATAGAACCGCTGAGACCCACCTCAGTGAAGCTTTATAGACAATTCCAGATCTCTACCGGACCTAAGCCTCCGCCCGTCTTCTTTATATTGCAGCATGTTCACCATTCCTTTATCAGATTTACTCATGCTGGAAATCGACTGATTATATATCCCATCTAGCCTATAAAACCTTAAAAACCCACTCAAGCACGCAGTCCCTCCTACCATCCACTCCCTCACCAAACAGAATCCAAACCCGCTCACCAAAACCTGCACCTCATCAGCACCGCCCTCCAAACACAGCTAAACAACCAACAAAACCGAAGAAAAGGAAAGGAAAACTCACCTAACAACCTCCGGACAAATCTTCTCTCCCCCGTACTCAGTCCAAATAGCCTGCTCCCTAACTGGCGTCCCCGTCTTCGCCGCATTAACCATCCATCCCTCCCTCATATAAATCCCTACATGAACAACATCATTCTCGCAATCGCCGCCCTGGGCCCAGAACAACAGATCTCCAGGCTCAGCCTCAGACCGCGGGTACCGCTTTCCCAACTTTGAGTCGTACTGTGTTTGTGCGGTGCGCGGAATCGTCTTGTCGAGGGCCTGGCAGATGGCGTACTGCGTTAGGCCGGAGCAGTCGAAGCCGCCTTTCGTGGGGCCGGAGCAGTTGCCGCCGCCCCAGACGTAGGGAAGGCCTTTTTCTTTTTGGGCGGCTTTTATTATGGCGGTGCCGGTGGTGGAATTGGAATCTGAGGAGGGGAGAGGGGTAGAGAGGGCTAGGGTTGCTGTTGTGAGGAGGGTGAGGAGGTGGGTGAGGTTCATTGTTGTGGTTTGATTGGATATTATTGTGTTTAGGTGGTGTTTGGGTTGCTGGGGATTTGTTTGTGGCGAGGCGGGTTTAGGTATTTAAGCCTTTTCTATCATTGCTCGATTCTATAGTAAACGGTTGAAGCGGAAAGGAGATGATGGGTTGTCTCTCGAGGATGTTCAGCATACGCCGTTGGCCATCAACTAGGGAATAACTGATGTAGATCGACCTTTTTTTGGATGTTTGATCGACAGGGCCGCTCGTGTTCCTCGGGAACTCTATCTTTGGGCTAGAAATGGCTCTTACCAAAGATCATCGTGTTGATGCTGCATTGATAGGGGCTGATGATCAGCAACACTTTCTCAGAGGAGAATACGAAGTATACGGAACAATACGAGAGGATGTGCAGTGAGTGATCTTCATGTTCACATTTGGGTGTACGCCCCCTTGCTTCAAAAATAGCACTACCCATAGAAGCATGCTATTGAATCGTTTCTTGCTATTTGGCTGATGAAGCCACGAGGGGCCAGTACTACGTTGGCATAATTTTCTCATGTTGCAAATGGTGGTCCGAAGGCTTAGAGGTAGTAAAGTAATTCTTGCTTAGAACGGTATACCGCTTATTTAACCGAGCGAAATATGACATAGGGTACGCTTTTTAGTTAGCAGTAACTAAGTGGTAGCACATATGCCAGAGATACCAAAGTAAACACCAACGGTCATTCGACTTTCCATATACACTACCCCGTCCAATCCATTCCAGACACAGCATCCACCCCCATCAACCGTAATCACCAATTACAACTCTTTGTAAGCCACAATATACCGCTTGTCCGGATGTTCAGTAATAGTATACCACTCCTTCCTGGATGGGTTGTAACTAAAATCCTCACTCCCAGCCATAAGCCACTGGGACTTCATCGAAGCAGGTGAACCAGGAGCCCAAACGAAGAGGTCACTCCCCTTATTCTCGCCATTGCTTCTTCCCAAGTAGAACTTATTGTTAAGCGAGTATCCACCCTGCATGCGAAGGATGTCAACGCAATGGGCAAAGGTAGCAGTAGCAACGCCATCAGTGGTCTTGAGTTTGCGTGTCGTGTAGTCCAAAGCATATTTGACAAGGCGGATAGGGTCCTTGCTATCAGCTGTAGTGTATTCTCCCACCAGAAGCGTATCAGGGGAATCGCTGCGGTCCAGTGAGATCCAGGAGAAACTGAAAGATGAGTCGGGCTGGAGAGCTTTCCAGTCGTATTTGCTGTATGAGAGGTTAGTTTCTTTACTCCTCATCCTAACACCTTTCGATTGGGTGTGGTCTCTCACCGAATCTCAGGAACCACATAGCGGTAATTATCAGCAGAGTAACCGCCACCACTTTTCTTGCCAACACCCTCGCCATCCTCGACCTCCCAGATGTTTCCCAAGTCAAAAACCCTCATCCCACCATGAGTATCAACCACATACAAAGCATCTCCATACCACATAATACCCCCAGCATGGATCTCCACAGACTTAAAGTTATCCTTAGCAGTGGGCTCAACAAGCAACACATGGCGATACTTATGCGAAGCCCGGTCTACAAAGCTAAGCCGGACATTCTTCCCGTCCGTCTTCTGATACCAGGTCACGATCCAGGCCTCGTGGCCATCATATTTCCCGGACGCCAGCGCATCGCCGGAGCTGGTCATACCCTGCGGATACCATTTGGTAGTTGCGTCATCGCCGCTATTCCAGGTCCAGGATTCGACGGGCTTGCCGGAGCCCAGTGGGGGATTTTTCTTGGACAAGGCGCGGTTTGCAGAGTCGAGAACAGTTGCGACGGAGACATTTTTGTTGGCGGAGGTGAAAACCTGAGATAAGTCGGCTAGATAGGTGTTTTCGACTTCTTTTAGCGTGAATTTGGACTCGGGGAGCTTTTCATTCCCTGTGTTGCAGAGACGGGGGTCAGCTGCTGCGACGAGGGGAACGAGGAATGCCCCGTAGGCCAGTAAACTGCGAGTTGAGACCATGGTCAAGTAATGAAGATAATGGTTGACCGCAGAAATTTGCTGAAAGAAGAACAGAACTAGGTTCGGGGTCTTGGGGAACTATATAAATACATCGAAGTATCGGTCGTCTCATTTTCCTGCTATTCGTCCAATTTCCCCTAAGCCTATGCCCTCCTTGAGCGTGTGGGCCCGCCTGACTGCAGTGAACTGGGCGACTTCCGGCGATTTCACGCCAATCAGTCTCGTGTATACATATGAAGATCGCCAATACGACAATCGTGGTTCGTGTTGCGGGGCATTCTATCCAGGCACAAGACTCCTTTGCCCAGCGACTGGCTTGGCACCTCGTATTAACACACTAGCTTGCCCGGGACCAGTTAGTAGATTGGGTTTCGCGGATACGAGACACGGGTCGTCAATCTTCAAAACTATTTTTGGTGTTCTGTGTGGCCGAGCATGCAGATCCTCTGAGACCCTTGCATTTCATTTTGATGGTTTTAGTTGCGCTTGTCCGAGATTGTATCTCGTGCTTTGGCTCCCTTTACGGCAGTGCACATGTTCTACAGGTCCTTGATATCATCTAGAAGGTCAAATAAAAGTAAGTTGGGAAAAGCATTTAATCCTCATGGCCCTTCCCAACCGATAGATGCGAGATCAACAATCACCGGAATATCAGGATCAGTCTACCCAAGCTCATACCATCCATGTAAAAGAACCTTTCTGTCTCTCAGCAATATCAAATAGATCCCTCAAAGCAACTCGAATGAACAACAAACCCCCAAGCCAGTAAATCAATAAGCCATCCTACTACCCCCCGTTCTGCCCTTTCTGTTTTTTCCACCTCTTTTTCTTCTCCTTCCCGTCATCCGTCTATACAGAATGACTTCCCTGCTAACCCGTTCCACCCAACATCCCCTAAATCCACCCCCCTCATCACAATAAATCCCACAAACTCCAAATCCCTCGACAACCGCTTCAACTTCACCCGCAAAGCCTGACTCATACGGTGCAAGGTCATGCGGAGTACACACCCCCGATAATCACCGCTAACAACTTATTTCTTCCCTCGCTGTTTGAGCCTTCTCTTAAGAGTAGTTTCGATAGCTTCCGCTAGAGGTCTTGTTCTTGTCATGGAGGGTGAGTGTGTTTTTTTATTGCGTTGGCTTCTGTTGGAGCGAAGCATGGATCGTCTATGTTGGAGATGTCTAAGACGCAGTCGAGGTGGTCTTTCGAGCTGTCGATTTTGTTTGAAGTTTTTGAGGACTTACAGGACTTGGATGCGGTACCTGAGGGTTCACCGGGAAGCGGGTTTGGTCTGTTAGGCCTGAGACTGTGAGGGTGGGTATTTTAAGACGTGTCCGTTCCCCTGTTACGGTGGTGGTGTGGTTACATGTTTTTTATGAAGTCATGGGGCAGAGAGAGAGAGCGTGTGTGTTTGTGTGTGTGGATTTAGGACTTGAGGTATGATTTTATATATAGTTGTGTGTGCAAGATGTTCATTTAGGCCCGCTTTATATAGTGAGAATGAGATGACCTCGGCTTGCTATCAGTATTGTAAAATCGGTTTCATTTCGCTTTTATGCTATATAGCCTCTTGGGCTCCGTTAAATTGCGACAGGGGGAGCTTCTTTCTGTCTTTGTCAGAGGACGGATGGATGGATAGGATACCAGTATTGATTTTTCGTTTATATTCATCACACTGCCCTACATTCAGATCCTACTACTTGGAACGCCGCCAAATACCTAAATGATATACCTCGAGCTCACAGAAGGATGAGCACATGACCGAAAAAGTCTCGCGATACCCAATCCGCAAACTCAAGCATAGTAGGCTATGACGAAAGAACAAACGCCGTATACAAGGTTCCAATAGGACTTGGCGCCAGTACATACAGCCCAGCGTGCTGAACATCCGTACTCCAGGTAGGGATATCCGCTTGATACATTGCTCATTCCCCTGTCTCGCCGAAGATGTCAATCGTCTCGAACCTCCGACGACGAGGCATGCATAGGTCCCGTAATGGACACTGTTTATGCTAACCGAACTTCTGGGACAACTTGCAAAACCTTTATGATCCTTCCATCATCTTTCTACAATCCTTTGAGCAGTATTCCGTCACTTTGCACGCGCCAAAATGGAGAAGGGGGCCGTCAAGGTCTAACTCCTTCTGACAGCATTTGGAACAGATATCCTGTGGTATGTCCAATCTGCGCATGCGCTCCATAGCTTCGTCGATGGAACCTTTGTTGGCTGAAAAGTCGTTTATATCGGCTGGCTCTTCGACAAAATGGATAGTAAAGCACAGCAAAATTGCAGCACGCACGGCAAGATTAGATACAGAGTTTCACAGAGGGGCTTTGTCTTATTTTGTATCCACTTGGAAACTTTCCCGTTCCGCAAGAGCAAAGAAGCTGTTCACCGTTTTTGGTGGATAGTGGAACCTTGCCGGTAGCGCGGTACTCGCAGGATACTGTATGCTTCCAGATCCGGCATCGCTCCACAAAAGCAGGAATGACATGTCTCCAGAGAAAGAGGTCCTGTTCATCCACCTTTTGGGCAACAATTCCACGCAATTGAAGAGAGCGCAGCAATGGCTTGAGCAGATTTATCTTGTCATTGCTCAAAGGGATAATCGCTGTGTCAAGGACCACAATTGGTTAGATATGTCGAGGCGCAAATAAGCTAGATGGACGATAATTTCCGTGCCTCCGTCGGAAGGAATACTCAAAGAAAATTGAGTAACTTTTCTGGTTCTTCACTCCAATGAATTACATGAACATGTTCACTAGTAAACTTTTAAAGTCGATACGCATATCTTCACAGTTTGAGTCTGATTTGATATGCCTATCTCGCTCATTGTGCTCCCTCTTGGAACACATGCTTGAAAAGATGCGAAAGGAACCAATCGAGCCTTGATCTACTCTCGGTATCTATGATAGGGAGCTTGTCGAGCCACACATGATGAGTATTGCAAACAAGAGGCATGCCATGATGAATGAAGACTTGGGAAACACTGTCGGGGCGACAAGGAAGCTGCCACTGGGAAGCAACAGGGGCACTGAATTCGACATATGCTGATTTTCGTGCGATCTTAGTCTCCTTTCCAGCCATCTGTATTACTGCTGGGAGTCGCACTCTGTCAATAAACTGGCTCGACCCAAAAGATACGGCAATATTAAATGGAGAGATCTACGAGACTTTCACAGCAGCGCCCGAACGCAGCACTTCCTGTAGGGACTGGGAAACAACGTCCAGGTGCACAGTAACATTACTCATTTTTGAACAATCCGGCTTGGCAAACACGCGAAAGCAAATTCTCGTTTCTTTTTTATTGAGCGTAGCAAGTGATTGCCCAGCCTACGGCATTGAAGCAATATCCGCGCAGCTGCCTTTCCAGAAGTGAGATGTGTCCAGGCATATTCGGGCGGTACTTTGTTATGAAAACATCATTGCTAGCAAGGCTAGACTGGCTTATGGCTAGAAACACTCCTAGCTTCTCGGTAAATGCAGCGATCGACGTTGGGATTGACTTGAGAGCAAAGGCGATTTCAGTCGATAGGTCAGGCGCTTCAGAACTACCCAAGATGGAACCATAACTGACACGATTAGGGGTGCTGTGCCATTCCACTGCCGTGGGTCGTCTTCGATCACTAATTTGCAGGAGAGTGCATATTTCTTCCCTAAGACATTTAGATGCCCAAATTCGAGCTGAAAGATCTTCAAGGCATGCGGCATGGGGTCTACTGAATAGAGAAACCAATCATGATGTAAGGTATAGGGACTTCTTATCCTCCTCGGTGACGTATTGTAGAATAATGCCAATTTCTTCCGTGGACTCGTCATCGTGACACAAAAAGCACGAGGAATTGTGGCCCACGATCGCAATGAACAATTGATCAAGTCCCCGGAATTATGCCCCCGGTCGAGTGATCCCTGCAATGCCAAGAGGTGCAGGTGCAGCAACAGTTCCTGAAGACAGTACGTACTGATAGTCGGTATATGGTACTTTCCGAGTTTCTCACATAGGTGGGCGATGAAGGGCTCCCATTCAGCCAGTCCCGAGGTATGTATCAAAGCAAGAATAGTAACAAGACTTTATCTCGTGTACAGCTCGTATTGCCGCCTTTCCATGGTTTCTTTCGTACACTGCAGTATGCTTTCTAGGCTTTCCTTTTGAAAGATCGCAAGGTAGACACTGTGCATGAGGTTTGCCAAAGACTGCGCATTGAAGATTAACAGGTTGACATCTTTCCTCATGGAATGCAGAGCACCAGTCTAGTCCTTCAGCGCTACAGCCTTCCAATTAAGAATGCAGCGTGACTGGTAGATTGAGCCTGGTTGGTCTGTTCTATAGTATATACATCATATTCATGGTCCTCTCATCAAGTACCGAAGTAGCGGTTGTACCTGTCCAGGATTGGGCAGGGGTCAGCCCAAAGTGAAGGGTAACAGTGGGGAGGTCTTCAAGAACAAGGCCTTTTGTGTACTCCTCGATATAATCCTCAACCGCACGAGTATTTCAGTCGATAAGGTTGACGAGGGTTTCTGGGCTAGGAGCGGACAGGCCGCAGCTAACAAGTTTAGGCATCCAAGATAGTCGACAAGGCTCGATGTGTCAATGATATCAAAAGACAAGGGGGCTTGACTCGCCGAGTTTTGTGGGGTGTAGTCACTGGCTTCCAGAGCAAGGGAGTGTAGCATTGACCGTCCTTGTACCATCTTGCTGTTCTTTCTCCATACTTAGATGTTGTAGAGTATGACAGAATGCCAAAGCTTCTGCACTAACGAACCGTATTGTCAAACGACAAGCTGCGTTGCGCAGTCTGTATACGCACGGAACTCTGCGAGTGCTACACGGGGATTGCTTCCTGGGTCTCTGGCCTTCGCCTTCTCTGCCTTCAAGGATGAATGATTAGAAAGCGGGGCGTGAGCAGTTGAAATATGATAGCCGAGAAGAGGCTCGGTGCCGTAGTGCTGAACTAGCTGCTCGTCGATTGTTCTGAACATAGGATTTACCCGTTCCTCGTCAGCGGACATGCGCGCCAACGCGGTCGTGCCAGTTGTCCAGTATGTTTCAAAGGCCTGACCAATATCATTGATGGAAGCTACCGAGCAAGGGGCCGCAGATCGAATTCCCGTGAGGACGAGAACCCCTTTTACAAATTTCTTCTGAGTTTCCTGTGCTTTTTTCGTATCACACGCTGGAGCTGCTCTTGCTCCTCACTGAAAGGTACTCCATCAGAGGCCCCGACTGAGTAGGTTTTAAAAAGTTGTAAAACCCGATGGAACGTGTCACTGTCGACGAATCGGATCAGATGACCATATTGCCCCTGAGCCCACTCATCAGCGGTCTTTGCTATTTTGACCAGTTTATGCGCTTACTAGTTGAGAAACCTGATGCACTTTAAGTCAATGACGATATGATAATACAAGTTCCAGATGATCTCGATATCCTTAGATCCCATGTCGTCAAGTAATAGTGTTACTAGAAGAATATTACGCGCTGACAACCTAGTTAGCACATACACTCCTGGAGGCCGGAGCATACTTACCTATGATTTCCGGTTCAAGATCACAGCAGGTGAAATCAAGTGTGCGTTCATCTAGTTTCATTCATCAATTCAAATGTTTTTGCAGTAGAGAAAGGGTCCGCTGGATTTCATTCAGTATACTTAAGCAAACTTAACACATCCTCGCCCGGTATATACAGTAAAGAGAATGTTTCGAGCATCCCCACAGCCCAGTAGTAGCAACGCCGCCATCCTGGTCTAGTGGTAGCGGATGCGTGAGGCATACTGCAGGCGTATTGCCCGCTGCATAGAAGAACCGCAGTGGCTGTATGTGAGCCGGTGTAATCATCGGGGTGGTGAACTTAGCACATAACCTGTCTGTAAAACAGACACGATCTGACAGGATAGAAGGAGGGATAACAAAAGAGAAACACAAAGGAGGGGCGGTGTGAGCGAAATCTCACATCCTGCACAAAGTCTTGTTTCTCTTCTCTGAAGCAATGAATGGATGAATTATCAGTTTCACGAACTTGTTGTCATTGGACCTTCTCAGTCACCTGGACATCCCGCAGCCTCAAGCACAAGAAATATTAGGGGTTATGCATTAAATCCATTAGATTATTGTAGGTAGTACTCGTTCAGTAATACTGAAATTCATCATGACTTTCGCGTCACACATTTTCGTCCACCAGGATAATACCCTTCGCCCACACTTTACACAAATCATAGTGCTCGGCATATTCGTTCCCGAAGGCAACAATGGCCGGATGTACCACTATCAAGGAATTCTTGCCATCAATTTCGCTCTCGCGTTGACGATGCAGTGCATGAGCGCTCATGACGGGATGTTCAGATCGAAAGACGGGCAGCTCATCCAGATTGTAACATTTCACGTAGGATCGCTGGGTCCACAGAGAAATTGCCAACTCCCCAGCAGTGTGGTAGAGCTGGTAGAGTTCCTGGTTGCGCTGCGTAACCCAAGAATCATTGTGCTGACGAAAAAGCGCGCGGACAGGACCGCCGAGGAACTCAAGCGCAAGTTCGCTAGTCACAGTTTCGACCTTCCCACGCAACGGCGCGTTATGAACGGAGTTTGGGGGAGGTGTGGCCAGGAGCCGGAGAGTTTGCGAACGCCAGATATGTGCCTCTTCTCTATTGACTACTTGTCGTCAGATATCAACAAACCCCGTTAGGCAGTATTTCAACGAACATACCTTCCAGCATAGATGCGTATAAGTAAGATAACGTTTGAGCAGAATGCCCGGTCGAAGGTTCCTTTGTCTCCCGGAAGGCAAAGAAGGGGTTTGCGAAAATCGACCCAAAAATTTCCTTGGCCAGCATAGCCTGGGTAAGGAGAGCAGGAACGTTATCTGCCATCGTTGGGAGCTTCTCGACCAGGGTCGCCCAGTCACACTTCGCACAGTATCCCTTCAACTGCTCCAAAATGAGGTTCTTCTCCTGGATTGACTTGCTTTCCAACGCACTAATCTCGCCAACACTAAATTTCTCCGCCCAGTGCCGTAACCCTTCTTCGAGATTTGACAGTTCTTCGCGGATTTGCCGGCTGCTTTTGGTGACCCAAGAGCCACTCCTTGCGGCGCGGACTTCCGCCTGCAGCCGTTTGCGATCATTGTCCAGCTCTGTTATTCCTTTGGCCAACGCGACAATATGGGACTCCATCTGCTTGGCTCTACCATCCCGAGCACGACCACTCTGAACGGGTTCAACCTTTGTAGGCAGATAGGTGCTTTCCGAGTCACCCAGATCCTTCCCTCCAGGTCTCTCGGCCATGGCTTCACTCGATTTATTCGCGGCCAGTTCCCCGGATTTTGACTTGAGTTTCCGAAGCGACCCGTGGTCTTGACTCGAATCCGGCTCTTGCTGGGAACGGGGACTTTGGTCCTGAGATAGCGACCGCTGTTTCACACGAGTCAGGATGATGCGATCGAACCGTGGACAGGATTCCGACATACCGGGAGGAAACCGCACCCTAAAAGAGCCTTTTTGGCGTGTGTACGTGTGCCGGCTCTCGAGAGCAATCCTCGGCCGTGCCCGTTCTCCTTACGAGCCCGTTCCCCATCATGTTCATGACTAATAGACTTCTATTATTGAGGCAAAAGAATACTGCGATCAGCCTTCTGGAGACTCCGAAGGAGCAATTTGGTTCGTCCTACCTTGCTGCTATGTCCGATGTCCTCTGGTTTGTTTACGGTTTGCTCAGCCTTATCCTGAGCCATGACTCATGGAACCCGCAGAGATTGGATGGATTATGAAGACAGATTTCAATCTTCTGCCTGCCCGAGAACATGGAGAAAAAGTGACGTTCCATTGGAATTTCGTCAGAGGTCAACCCCAAAGGGGGGGGGGAACAGGCATCAGGGGCCCGAGAGTGCGGAGGGCGCATCATTGGCTCCAGTTCGGGGTCGATGGACGACTAAAAACAAAGAAAGTGCATCAGGAGCTGCACGGCGTTACCAGTCACACACGGCGTGTTTTATTATCAGCGGCAATGCAGGACAACGATAGTAATAATTCCATAACACTAATGGGTGGATCCCGGATCCCACTGTGTGGCCCCTAAGATAAGTCCTGCAGCCGTTGGCATGGTTTAGCTTATTCCCCGTCTGTCAGCCATGGCGCAGAATTCCGTCCGCAGCCAACAACCCATCCATGGGCGAGATTGAGCAAGATTTTTGGGTTACCCCTGCATTTCTGTCAGACAAATCAAATATCATAGAGGAAGTTTGCCACCGTCCAGGAGGCCATAGCAGGAACGCCAACGATGCCAAGTCGGTGCTGTCAGCAGATAGCAAAGATAATGCAGGAAAACAAATGGAGAAACTAAAGTGGAAACAGGAAAATGTCTGACAATTCGAGTCAGTGACCCTAACCTGTTTGGGGTAGTGCCATGCCAATCCGCCTTTATTTCGGCAAAAGTCTAGAACTCCCCGAGCTGTACAAGAAGACTACCGAGGTCGATATATAGTCCATTTTTCCCAATTTTGTCAAAGAAAGAAAATATAGAAAGGGTTGTTGTTTTTGGTTTTTTCCGTGCGCTTTTACTTCTCTCTCCTTGTAGTTGAATCCTCCTTCGCAACCTGGTCTTAGTGTCAATGCATTCGGTCCGGGACATTGGAGTCAAAGCTCTCCAATTATATATAACTGACCCCACACAACTGTGTGCTGCATATAGAAAGAACTGTGATTTCGACCAATCTACCTTTAACCACTCCAATTGAAGTAAAAGAGTATGATTCGCTCAAATGAGTCTCATTGATCCAGACTTAGTTCCGGTTACACCATAAACGTTCTAGTCATGCGGTACACAACCAAGCTATTTTCTTTCTCTCTTCCTTTTTGCCCCTTTGCTTCTTCGCTGATTCTGAAAGTATTTCCGAGTAACCCTATAGTGCCTATCCTGTCGATACGGCGCTCTATTCTATCTTCACTATTTCGTCTTTCGGGAACCAGATAGGGCTGCGACTTCACGTGGGCATATGTGCCCCTACCCTATACAGTGGGATGCACATGGACTGAAGAAGAAGATGATGATTAATAATCAACCTTAGGTATTATGTGAAACACCCTAATAGAGTTTAGTGGCCTTTTCCAATGACCATGGGGAATATTCTGCCTAGTAGTGCAAGCGGGCTAGTTCGTATTTCTGGGTAAGACGGTTGCACGGGCCACAACTCGAGGACCTGCGAAATTCCTTTAGCGCGGCAGCTCCAAAGTAGCTACCCGCAAGCCACGTTTTATATTTAAATCAGGTACAGAGCTTTTCGCCACGATTCAAAGCAACTATTGACCAATCTCTGTCCCCCCGATCCATCAGCCGAGTTCAGTAGTACGCTCGCTCCTTAGGTGGCCGTTTCCGACTGAGGCTATACCAGAATTCCCTCCATAACTGACGATTCAAGCCCCCAGCGCTGCTAAAGATGCGCCCATGCTTGAAAATAGGACGATACGTGAATTTGTTGTGTTGGAATATCAGGATAGAACTTTAGAATCAGGGAGTCATTATTAGCCGTCAGCAAGTTTAACCAAGTTGGTATAGATATGCTCATTGCGAACCTCGGCTCACAACAGCCATATATACACGATAGAGTAGCTACGATATAGCATTTCATCTACTTGAAGCCAATTCTTCTCGGTGGAATACTTCTCGGAACTATGATTCAGGAACACGAGAAGCATTTCCAAGATTATTCACTGGATCAGCCTAACCATGTTCTGGAAAAGATCCGTTTTCCTTTGGCATTTTCATCGACTCAAGCAAGTCAACAGAATTCGGACCCAAGCCAAATACAGCCTCGCTCTCTTCTAAATTTTTTCTCCGTCTCTCATCAGGTCTTGCTCTTAGTTGTTGTAAGAAAGGGCCAACTGGCGGGACTTTCCCGTTAAGATAAAAGCCATGGATGGAACCAAAACATTGTCCAACATAGTTATTCACAGCTGATGTTGAAAGCACCCATCCAGAACCATGAGACTGTCGCTAGGGGCGATAATATGTGCTGCATCGGCCTTGATCGCAGCTGCGAGTGTCAATGGTACGCAGCCCCTACGAGAATGTTTCTTGACTGGTCTTGTAGCAGGAGGTGCTAGCGCACGAATTGTGGACGCCAGCAATAATACATCCACTGATGCGCGCCTGGGAGAAAAAATCCAGTTAGTTTCAGCCCCCCAACGTTTCCTCATAAAAGTTTCTAAGCTAAAATCTTTGATAAGGTTTGATGAGTTTCACGGCACGATCGTATACGCCAAGAAGGGGGAAGAACCCGCTCATTCGCTGCGCACAGAGGTTGGGATACAAAGCGGTGCCGCTATTCGGTGGTCACGAAACTCAATCGGTATCTCTTGTTGGTGACGGTTCTAACCTAGAATGATAGCCTCGAGGCCTACTTGTCTCTCAATGGCACGCAGGTGATTGATCTAAGCCATCTCAACCCGGTCAGGGTTTCATCCGATGGCCAAACCGCCACGGCTGGGGCAGGCATCCGGCTGGGCGCATTTTAATTGGTGCTGGACGAGCACAATGCCACCTTCCCGGATGGAATCTGGGCCAACATCGGCCTGGGCGTACTGTTCTCAGGGAGCTTAGGGATGCAAATGGCGCGTTGGGGATGTCGGCAGAGTACGTGCTGTCCGCCACCGTGGTACTGGCGGTCGGAAGCGTGGTCACGGCTTCACCCACTTTGCACGGGGATTTGTTCTGGCCCTTCAAGGCGGCGGCGGCGGCGGCGGGAAGTACGGGATAATTTTTGGACTTTACTATCCGGCTTCTGCAGTTTCCCCGGTCTGCGATGGTTATGATACTATGGGGGGCCAGAGTAGTGTGCGGTACGAGGTGGCGCAGCGGTTCTTCGACTGAGCGCCCGTGCAGAGACCAGAGTTCACCTCGCAGATCAACGTATACCAGACCAGTGCGAGCTTTCTGGGGCAGTACCTCGGCGGGACGGAACAAGAGCTGCGGGAGCTGATGGGCTCGTCAGGACTTCTACTTCTCGATATCGGAAACCCAACGGTCTATATCTCCGGGGATTGTGACACCGCAGTAGCCATTTATTCGGATACGCCACTTACCAATGTAAATTGGCCAACGAGACAAATCGACAGGTGATGAACGTTTATCCCTAATTCATTCACCCAGTTCGACAATCAACCCCAGTACCAGTATGACGAAGGCCCCCATGACACCAACATCGCGATTGCCGACCCGTGGGCCTGAGTCCCATGGATGAGCCAGTCCTTTTTCATGTTAGAAGATTGTCATCTTCCCTCATCCGACCTGAAGACAGTTATTGGCATGATTGACGAGCTGGATGCCGCGTCGCAGGTGTGGGGTGAATGTGAACGCATAGAAAATTACGACCGATAGCTACCGGGACATTCCATTCTCTTGGAGAGAGCAGGCTTATGCTCATACGGAATTCTAGGTCCAAGGCTCCTTGACAAATGCCACTGAGCAAGCCACATGTAAAGTGTGGTTTCAAGGCTTGAAGGATCATCTTCGGCCCAAAATGGGGCAAGTCTGTTCTTTGCTCTGTGTCCTGTCGTCGATTCGTATATGTACAAATTTGCTGAGAGACGGGGCTTAGCATTGCCTCGTATTCTGGAGAAACGGACGCCGCGATCTCCACTAATCCATTCCAGTCCTTACTATGGCGACAACGTATGTCGACTTGTGGCTATTAAAAAGAAGTATGACACTAACAATTTTATCACCAATCCCGAAGCCATCATCCCATCCCGCCTACCATCGGGAGGGATTTAGATGCAGCTAAGAAATTTTCTGTTTCACGTATTATCTGGTTGCGTATACGTACCCCCTCGCGAGAGGGGAGGTAGGTTGTATCACGGCCATTGATAGGGATCCATATATACTCTTAGAATAAGCTGAATAGAAAGACCAGTTTCTAGCTTTGACGCCGAGCTTCATTGCAGTCACTCAAGTAATATACAGCGTATAACAATAGATCATATTATCGCTTTTATATAGTTCTTTGACGTCTAAAAGATATAGAGTTCCAGTATGAATAACGTGTTTATAGTAGGCGAAATATGCGGTTCAAAAAGTAATAATTCATCTCTGCCTGCTTACTGGTACATCAATTTAAAGACTGTTATAATATACATGGATGGGCTTCTTTCCCCTACATAGGATAAATGACTCGGCCCGGAAAAAAATCGTAGTCATCCAGTGGCATGGGTACGGCACCCTGTCATTTGAAGCCATGTTCACAGTTCCTGTTAGCCTTTGTAGGCTAAGGTCGGAGCTCTAGTGGAAACTGACTGATTCAAATGATTAAATTGAGATGAAAAGAAAAGCTATCTAGAACATATAAAAGCATGAGCTTCTAATACAAAAGCATAACAAAGTCCTCAATATAGAGCTTTCTAGAAATGACCCGGTAAACAGTAGCTTTATAGGGGGGGAGCTCTGATAGTAGTGTCAAAAAGGCCGGGCTGCGGGTATTCAACATATGGTCAACCGACGGGCACGCTCAATTACAAGCATGCTAAAAACTACGGCGATAGGGCCACTGGTTAAGGAGACAACTCTATGCCCAGCAGTGGCCCTGCTAGATAGACGCCAAATACAATATACTCTAAGACTACTGGGTTTGTCTAAGGGCCATCCAGCCCAGGCTATCCTACCTATTGGCTTTCGCGAAGGAGACTATCTTGCACAGCCTGGGAACAGCCTATAGGGGACCAACTATGAACGGAAGGCCTTAGAGCACGTGGCTTATGGAGCCTAGTTCAGCATCTAGCAGCCAAAGTTGCAGATATCTTGAAAACAAACCCATCCGCAGGATTTGAAGAGGCGGTGGAGGCCTTTCCCAAGGCCTTCCCAGGCACTAAAATAGTGCCTACAGAGGAAGAAGCTCTCAAACAGGCAGGATACAGATCCTTCACTATAGCTCGATTCACTCAGCTTAGAAGCCTACCTGTGGAGGGACAGGGTTACATAGCAGATGCACAATGTTTACAACATTGCGTGGTAGTCTGTAGACCTGAGCTTGATGTGGTATTGGCTATTACTTTACCTTTTTGACTACATGGGGCGAGCGTCATGTTGCCCCGTCCAGGCCGCCATGGGGCAAAGGGCGCACAGAAACCTGCAGTGAGAATAGTGGCGAAGGTCTCAAACGCCCGGAAGAAACATCTCTCCGCCAGGGAGCCATTTCCCTGTCGCCGGGTGCCACTATCCATGGGACAGTCACTGGTAGATATTTGTCTTCACAGGAACTGGACAAAATCAAGGAAGGCGGGCACAGTGTGGATGGAACCAACGCAGCAAGTGAATTCAAGATAACTCCGACCCATTCACAGCTGGATTCCAGCGAACTAATTTGAATATCTACCGTCCGATGCTGTTACATAATCTGTTTCGCCTTGCCTCTTTGCCCCTGCGCCCCCTTCCTTTTACTCTCTATCCCACTCTATCCCACAACAAGAGTGTTCCTTGATAACTGACCACATACTACTGAGAAACACACCGATATCCCACCATGAAAGTTAGCACCCTCCTCCTGTGTGCCTTCGCCGCTTTGGTGGCAGCAACCGAGATCGTCCCTAAGGTGAATATAATTGGTCTCGGAGGTTAGTATCCTACCGACCCTCTCTTCTCCCAAAGCTGCGACCTGTCCATTCCGCAATGACTAACCCCAGTCAGATGTAGCGAAAAGGGGCATGGACGACATGAGAGAGAACGAGGTGAAGTCACCACATGAGCAAAAAAAAAACAACTACGAAGACGCGTTACGCAAGCACAGCGCCGAAGCCCGAGTACTTGCTTCAAATTTGAACAGGGGATCGATCCTCGTCGGTTATCCTCATAAGAAGCGTTGGATATGCCCGGCTGACCTTGACCAGGACGCCGTGAATGATGAGCAGGTGGACATCAGGGTGGCCGGTAAACGCAGTCAGGAGGATGGCAATGACGGAGGCGATACTGTTGACACTGGCGCCAAACCTGGTAATGTTGAGCGCGATTACGTTCGCCCTGAGGCTATTGTATTCTCAGAGAACGGCGTTGCTGAGCGCACTGTCGAACCTAGGGACGCTTCGGATGAAGATTATCAGGGACAGAACGATAATGGGGACAATGAGGATGGGAAGGACGATGATGACTATAAGGATGGCGACGATGAGAGCGATGGGGATGAGGATGAAGCGGATGATGACCAAGATAATGGCAGTGGTATTTCTGAGCGCTATATCGAACCTAGGGACGCTTCAGAGGACGAGAATGATGGGGATTACATCCCCTCTCCACTTGGCAGGGGTCGTCACAAGCCATCCATCGATGAGCGCGATTTCATTCGAGCTGGGGCCGTTGTATCTTCGAAGGATCAGCTTGGGCCGTCAGTTGTGGCGCGGGACGACCATGCTGATAGCGAGAAGGATAAAGAGGACCTACCGCTTTGCCGCCGCACCTGTTCGAACCATGACGAGTGCTGCTGGGGTGATTTATGCCTTGTTAACAGATGCGTGCCCCCTCACTTGACTCTTCGCGGGCTTGCACACGAACTTTCTTTGGATTATGACGAGGAAGCTAATCCATTGATGAAACGGGACAGCCGATGTCGCCGTATTTGTGGCTCTAAAAGAGACTGCTGCAGTACCGATGTGTGCATCGTAAATTCCTGCTTAGGTGAGGGTAAGTGGCCCTGAGCTGGGAAGGCCTGTCATATGCCGTGGTAATATGGCTTGCTGTAGCTTGTGGATGAAGGCTGGACCATGATATCTGTCGCTTGTAGGTGAAAATGAGAATTTGTTGATTCACATGAGTTGCCCTTAAGCTTGCCTTGGAGAGAGCAACAATCTATTCTATACAATGTATCTATTCATTGCGGATTGTAAATACCCGGGCACCAGTATGAGACCAGAGACTTAGTCTGTGCCTGATAAGCTAGATACGATCTACAGATATGAACCAGCATCCACACAAAACCACGTTAACCTCGAACTTTGTGATGGTCTAGTGGAAGGCTAAGTGTAAGAAGAATTACACCATCAAAGGACATAGCGACTAGGAATCAATCAGCTGTTAGTACCTCGAATAGGAGGTGTGAATAGCAGGTCAAATGAGCAGTAAACCCAAATGAGTTGATGATGAGCGAATACTGGTTTGTCATCCCATTGGCCATTTCCTGCGACCAGGCATGTAGGAAAAACAACCAGGACTTTGGATCCTTCAGTGCCTCCATGAATCTAAATACTCTGAGCTCAAAGGCATAACTCAATGGGGCGTGACGCACTTCATAATCTGAAAGGGTGTACTGAAACATACTGGTATTTCTTGAAATGTTTCTGTTCAATCCCAGAATGGTTGTCCTTTATCCGAAGAATTGCCTGCGCGCGTTCTTCTGGCGTAAGGAACCCGGCACGCAGAGGGTTGTCAGGGAAGAAGAGCCAGACGGCTAGTCCGAAGACAACAGTTACTCCGTCTGTGATGACTGTAGGATATTAGCAGTCATATCAGCTGTTCGGTGCAACATAGAGTCCAATACCCATAAACCACTTCCACGGGGAAAATGGTCCACAAGACCCCATACGAAAGCAGACCAGAGGCGATGGGGCTTGCATTCCCGATTGACCACATAATTGGCATGAGAACAGCTTGTTCCTGATAGGTGAAGAACATTGATAGAATCAATAAGAAAGCCGGCACGATACATGCCTCTGCTATACCTAGAAAGAAGCGAACGACAAACAACGTAGCGAAGCTATTGCACGGTATGTGAAGGAGCGTAATACCTCCCCTGGAGTCAGTTAGCGATACCATAAGTACTTATAGCTTTGTATAACCAATACCATACGATGAGATTTCCTGCGAGCCATTTCACAACAGGGAAGCGTTGAAGGGCCCAATTCTGCGGCCATTCCGCGAGAAGATAGCCAAAGTAGAATATGGAAGACAACCAGTTATACTGGGAGGAATTCAGATGGGCATCGTCCATATTGCCTAGAATAGCTGAATTACCCAGCTACAAGACCGAATATCAGCTATTGTAAACATGATGCCCTAGCGAAATACATACCGTCTGCTTATCAACGTACATGATATGGTAGCCGATACAAAGGAACGGCAAGATCCTCCATAAACATTTATTTCTAATCTTCAAAGCCTCCGCTGGAGTAGGGCCGGTCACTGTAAGTTTCGAAAAGAGTTTATAGCTCTCATCCGCATATCGCTGACTGAGCTTGGGAGGTTGAGCAACATCGTTGACAGTGTCGCCTACCCCTCGTGTGCTAGTTTTCGACATGAACGGCGTATCAAAATCAGAGACCTCACGACTGTACAGCGGTGAGATAGTCTGCGTTTAGACCCGGGATTGGGGTCCTTTTTTTTGTTCTATCTGTCTGGTCATTGTGAGGTGATGGACTAGAAGCGACGTTAACTAAAGTATTTCCGGAAAGCGTCCGAGACCTACAGAACTGTACACTCCCAATGAAAGAAGGAAGATGTAGTTCTAGCTAATGACAATGACACGTTTGTAACTCTCATGATTCGCACCATTGACGCCATATCACGCAAAACTGAACTACCCACATCAAAAAGCAGCGCCGTTATCGGCCAACAGCTCTAGCCCCAACATAATAGTAGGCCACAGTTCTCAAAATTAGCAGGTCGCCTACAACATGTCTCTTCCATCCGTAGTCGGTTCAGCAAGGTGCCAAAATGCGGGGTTTGGTACGTAGGGATGAATCCCGC
Organism: Aspergillus leporis; assembly: GCA_009176345.1. Classification (NCBI taxonomy): domain Eukaryota; kingdom Fungi; phylum Ascomycota; class Eurotiomycetes; order Eurotiales; family Aspergillaceae; genus Aspergillus; species Aspergillus leporis. The sequence goes on along the minus strand of ML732329.1, from coordinate 33,330 downwards.
GCCGCCCTAACTAGGTGTCCTTGCCGCGGCTTTGCATAATCCATGCACGGCTGGCGTGCTTCTCGCTTCACCTGAAAATGATTGCGAATCCCAGATAAGGGCAGATGCTGACCGTCCTGGGCGGAATCGTTTGCCGAGTGTCATCGGCATACCTCCGTTGTCAATCTATAAAGGGCAATTGCGTCGCATATCCTTGGCACATCCAATCACTTGTTCGAACCGCATAAGCTAGATGTCCCAAGAAAAGCTGAAGGTCATAATAGCGGGAGCCGGCATTGCTGGGCTTTCTGCGGCCATCGCACTGAAACGCCTTCCATATATTGATGTCCAGTTGTTCGAACAAGCGCCTGAGCTTAAAGAAATAGGTGCTAGCATTGCAATTAGCCCGAATGTGAGAGGTCATACTCAGCGCTTGTAGCTCAGCTAGCCAACCGCTAATTGTATGCAAGGGTCTTCACTCGCTTGAGAAACTGGGCGTGCCCAACGCCCTCGACGAAAATGCTGCTTTCCGCGGCCCTTCTGCCATTCCTATGATTTATAGGTATAGGTCCTCAAGTCGCTATTCACCGACTTAATAAAGGCACATGATAGCGTATAACTAATATAAATAGGCACTGGAGGACAAATGAAGTAATTCATCAGGACCATTTTGTCGACGTCCCACTTCGGCGACATCAAACTGCTAGATTCCATCGTGGCCATCTGCACGCAGCACTTCTGGAATTGTTTCGTCAGAAATTATCCATCTAAACAAGAAGGTAGCCTCTGCTGATGCGTCGCATGGCGGGGTCGTTGTTCACTTTGCAGACGAAACAACCGCACAAGGAGATATCTTAATCGGTGCGGATGGAATCCATTCGGTATGTGAATACAGCCCGTCAACGGACTAATTTACCATTCTAGAACGAGCAGCTCACAATATCCTAGAAAGTGAGAAAGTCATTCGCTCCCAATCATCAGCTTTTCTTTACTGGAAAGATCTTCTTGCGCTCTACATTTGACGCTTCTCTTGTGGCGGATATCCCATTTTTGCCGTTGGATTCCGCGCATTGGGTATGTTTAATGTTCGACCACCAGTTTCATGATGCTTATGGATCTGGACGCAGTGGGGACCAAATGAGAACTTTTTTGCCTCTCGACTAGGTATAATAATAGCTTCATAACCAGGACTTTTGTTAGCTAACCACAACACAGGAAAAAATCAATATACGACTATCGGCAATTTTGATTTGCCTAACAATGCGGACGGAAAGGTTAAAGATGTGCACTGGAATTATGAACAAAACATTGAAGTTCTACGACAACGGTATAAGGTACTTGCTTACATTGCGCCTCTGGAGCGGTACTTACTGACGCCATATCAATTAATGAACAGGATTGGAACCCCGTAGTTAAAGCCTTGGTAGACAAAACCCCTTATACTCGGATATACCCTAACTTTGCCGGCGAAACGCTTTCAACTTGGGTATTTGAATCACGCGTCACGTTTGTTGGTGACGCAGCACATACTCACGGCGGTGCTTTTGCTGCAGGAGGTTCACTGGCAATTGACGACGCTTACGCTCTGTTCCTTGCAGTCCAGCACGTTTTAGGATCATTCAGAGCTCAGAGCCCAGAGCCAGGGGAGATAAGGACTGCACTGGCGTTATACGATGAGACTCGGCGTCCGCATACAGAGAAGCTCTTGAGCATTGTTCTCAAGGGCGTAGGGAACCAAGCGATAAACCCAAGCTCCGACAATATTCTATTCCAACGAGTAAAAAATAAGTCAAATACATCGTGGCTCTCAGAGCATGATGTCGAAAAAGCATTCCAAGACGTCATACAAAGAAAGTCTGGTAGTAGGGAGGATCCCGCACAGTCTACTGCGAGTAACATTTGAGACTTCAGTACCATATACTGAGCATCTCAATGTCCACCGCAATAGCAATAAGATTTCTGTGTTTGGCTCCTTTAAGCTTCATTCCTTTTGTCTAGATTTATCTTATCTTGCCTTGTAGATTTAACCTGTTCCCTTCAGCTACATAGAGGTGAGCTTAGAAAAGTATACAATAGAGTGCAACCATACAGTTTACCTTGTTTACGACCACGTTCTATGGGCACTAACAATGACGTTTGTGTTCTTATCCTGCGAGTCTTACCTTTAAATAGCCTGTCGGCAATTCCACTGTTATCTCCATCCGATCGCATTAGGCAATATCTAATGATCAAGGCTGTAGAGTTAGAGATATGTCCAACGGTGGTGAACTGCAGTGCAGGCTTGATGGCATCATACGTGCATTAATGTCATCATTCGATGGCCCGGTGCCTAAACTTATTACAATTACATGCATGAATAGCATCTATTGGACAATAGTGCTTTAATTCTTGTGTGCCTCTAACATATTCTTGCATCGACCTGATGAAAGCGCGCCGTTATCGCCGTCCCCGACTCTCCAAAGCCCGGAAAATAATGTCCTACTCCGATATCTTTCAGATGACGCAAGAACTTGCCAAGAACGAGAATGGCACAAGCATGGGCTAGAATAGTACCAACGAGATATACCTATAACCCCTGCTGCAGTCAGGTTGTATAAAGCTGCATACCCCGTTGCCGGGCAATGTATACCGTGTCTTGCGTACGTCCGAGCTCTAAGAGGATGCCGACCCTTTACCTCCCAAGTGCTGCAAAGAAGACAGCCAGCGAGACAGTTTCATTTCTCTCAAACGAAACTGATCGTTTAAGCGAAAACGACATCCCGCCTCTTGGAGAGCAACGCACTAGGCCCAGGTTCTGGTTTCAGAGAGGCCAGACCTACGACCCTGATGCTATTGCGACTCAATTGTCGGTGTATGACAACCCCGACACTGCAAAAGAATACCAACCAAGATCAGACTGGGAGAACTTGCACCGGTTTGATCCCTCTGCAAGATGGACTTGGGGAGAGGAGTACCGATTAATCCGCAAGATTGACCTTCGAATCATGGTATTTACATGCTTCATGTTCATGGCGCTGGAGCTGGACCGTGCAAACCTTCAGCAGGCATTGACAGACAACTTCCTGAATGACTTGCATCTTACTACCAATGGTTAACCGCACTACCAAATTTACCAGTGGCGACCGGCTAATTTTGTTGTAGATTATAATCTAGGAAATACTATTTTCAAGCTTTCATTCCTCTGTGCTGAACTGCCATCTCAACTTGTCAGCAAGTGGATGGGCCCAGACAGGTGGATTCCCATGCAAATGACTCTTTGGTCGGCGGTTGGTATGGCTCAGTATGGTCTCACTGGCAGATCATCCTTTCTTGCTTGTCGGGCCCTTCTCGGTATTCTCCAGGGAGGCTTCATACCCGATGTATTACTCCCATTAAATTCTAATTTGTATCTCCTACTCACCTCAACCTCCAGGTAATTCTTTACTTATCCTACTTTTACAAATCCCATGAACTTTCTGTACGCCTCAGTTTCTTTTGGACAGCTATGAATCTTGCCGATATAGCAGCAAGCTTCCTTGCGTTTGGGCTGCTGCACCTCCGTGGCGTACAAGGCCAGTCGGGGTGGCGATGGCTATTTCTTCTTGAGGTATGAAGCATAAAACTAGTGCATATGACCAGGGCTAACGTGCATTGAAAGGGCCTCATAACATTATTCATTGGCCTTGCGGCATTTATCTTGATGCCACCCGGACCTTGCCAAACCGCAAACTGGGCTCGAGGCAAGTCAGGTTGGTTTAATTCACGGTGAGCCTTCTATAACAATGCGACCAATTATCCCTCCAGACAATCCCCTAATACCCACCAGAGAAGAGACTATCATGGTCAACCGCGTCATCCGCGACGACCCAAGCAAAGGAACAATGCACAATCGAGAACCGATCACGCCTAAGCTTCTATGGAAAAGCTTATTCGACTTTGATCTATGGCCACTCTACGCCCTGGGCCTCACATTTCAAACACCCATGCAGACACCCAATCAATATCTGACCCTGACGTTGCGTGGCCTAGGATTCAACACGTTCGTCACAAATTTACTCACTATCCCCAGTCAAATCATATCAATCACCACAATGGTGACACTAACATTCACATCTGAGGTCATCGGCGAGTTGACCTTGACGGCGGTGGCCGGCCAGTTCTGGGCTTTGCCCTTCGTCATTTATCTATATGCGGTTGATATCAATAGTATCAATAGATGGGTGGCGTGGATTTTCATGACCTTGTTTTTGTCTTATCCTTCTGGTAGGTCTTGCTCAGGATTAATTCTTGGGCTGTATCCCGCAGAGCTGACTGACTACGACAGCACATCCAATCCAAGTTGCGTGGAATTCCCGGAACTCAAATACTGTTCGCTCAAGGACTGTATCTGCCGCTATGTATAACATGTGCGTGCAATCATCTGGCATCATTGCGTCTAATATCTACAGAGCAGGTATTTTCCCCTTCCCTAGCACCTTGATATGCGTTGAAGCTAAACGAAAATAGATGATGCACCACGGTACAAGAGAGGAAACCGTGTGCTTGTGGCCTTGGTGGTTACCAATATTTTCATTTACCTTTTGGCTAAGGCATACTATGTCTGGCGTAATGCTAGCCGTGACAAGAAGTGGGGAGCTATGTCCGAGGAGGAGAAGGTGAATTACCTGGCTACGACTAAGGATGAGGGAAACAAACGTTTGGACTTCAGATTTACACATTAGGGAGGTATATTTGGCGATCATATCTGCTATGTATCGGGGTATGGAGAGGTTGAAGCTATTCTCTTGATACATGGATAGATGGGATAACAATCAGTATCAAAAACAGTAACTACTTGGGATCATCCAATCAACGACAAGGGATAGAATGAATATTCAAAAGCACACGGCATCAAGACTAAATTAAGTTGAAATGAATACAATTCACAGATCGGATTGAAATAGAATGCAGTTGTAGGAATGCCTCCTGACAAAGTATAGGCCGGAAGTAAATAGAGAATGATCCATGGTATTGGGCCAAAAACGGTTATACTCAAGACAGGAGCGCGGCTTAACCTAAACACCACGTACTGCCAGATAATAAATATCACTCAATATTTTACATATTCAAGATCCACGGAAGTCACCTTGTGAATATGCATGAGATAAACCAAAATTAGTATGATGCTCTCGTATGACGAGCTGAGGTGGTCGAATGCCAGCGAATCTCTGGAACAGTGCCTGGCGATAAGAACAAGCGATAGACATGGCCGAGATCGCTTAAGGGGCCCAGGCTTTCAGGGACTTGGTTATAGCTTTGCTTAGGTGCTTTCCGACATTGATGGTCTGTTATTGGTGTTTTGTTATGTGATCGATTCCAAGGGTTGCGTAACCGGCACGGCAAATGATCCCATCGCTGTCAGATATACGACCGTCCATAAACTCCGGACAACACAAAATGGCGAGATATTGCACTATCCGCGGACGGCATTGCGAATTACATGGCATATTAGCCCAGAGCTTATCACTATCGTATCGGAGCGATACCAATGGTTCTTCTGCCTGTACGTATAGATTTATGCCATGCTTGGTATGCGGGGTTCGGGAGAACGGCACAACTCGTACCAAGATCAACGATGCCCAGGACATATAAATTGGGGTGTCCTCATGGGCCACTATGAAGCGTAGTAAATTGATATCGAAATTAAAGAATAAAGATACCAACCAAACCACTCAATGGCCCCCTCCATCGCAGACAGCACCGTAACCCCGGTTGTTCCAATCGTGGAAGGAAACATCCCAGCAAAGTCCCTCCAAAAAGAGCCCTTGAAGCTCAGCAAGGCTCTGGACTCCTTCGAATCTTTCGACGTTACCCCCGTTATTGGCCGTGAATTTCCAACAGCCAACCTTAAAGAATGGCTGCAGGCTTCCAACTCTGACGAGTTGCTCAGGGACCTCGCCATTACCAGTAAGTATACTTGACATGATGCTTGTATATCAGCGACTGATTACATACGGACAGTCTCTCAACGGGGAGTTGTCTTCTTCCGCAAGCAGGACGACCTGGACGATAACCTGCAAAAGGAACTAATCCAGCGACTGGGCCTTCTGGCAGGCAAGCCCAGCACATCGGGTCTACATGTGCACCCAGTCCACAACTCAGGACGAGAGCATAACGTAAAGGACGACGAAATCAGCGTCATCAGTTCCCAAGGTGCAGAGAAGCTGTACAAAGAGCGATTCACTAAGAAGCAAACTGGTAGAAGGGAATGGCACAGCGACATCACCTTTGAACCAGTTCCCAGCGATTATACGGTTCTGCGATTGACAGAGCTTCCGAAGACTGGTGGAGGTTAGTACTTCCCTCGTGGAGGTAGAGTGGTACAAGCACTGACCGGTACAGACACACTCTGGGCCTCGGGATACGAAGTCTACGATCGGATCTCGAAACCATACCAGCAGTTCTTAGAGACTTTGACGGCGACATACGCACAACCAGGATTCAACCGTGTCGCGAAGGAGAATGATTTCAAGATCTTTACCGGACCCCGTGGCGCGCCGGAGAACATTGGGGATGAGTTGAAAGCCATTCACCCTGTTATCCGAACGAATCCTGTGACGGGGTGGAAGAGTGTTTTTGCCGTTGGGGCTCACGTTGCCAAAATCAATGATCTCTCGGAGGAAGAAAGTCAACATTTACTGAGATGGTTTGTGACTTTGATTGTCGAGAATCATGATCTGCAGGTTCGCTTGAGATGGCAGAACCCAAATGACTTGGGTACGTAATATGCTCGTTTATGTTCTTCCACATACTATATGAGGATATCGACTGACGTGATACCTTTTCAGCTATCTGGGATAATCGCAGCGCTTACCACGCCGCTACCTTTGATTACGGTGCTTTCGGTCCACGGACAGGCCATCGTGTTGTCGGTCTTGGAGAGCGGCCGTATTTGGATCCTAAGAGCACAAGTCGACGTGAAGCAATAGAGAAGGAAGAGAAATAGACAACTTCAACTTACTGAGCATCGCTGTCGTTTGTTACTACTATCAGGAAATATTCTTTCACCATGAAGCTCTCCGACGATCTATCGTACGGGATATAAATAGTATCACAACATTGCCCTATACCATGCTACGTAATGTCAGAAATATCTAGAATTGGCTCTGGTTTAAATCTGATAGATAGACGTATCTACGGTCATCTGTGTCCAGAGCAACAGCAAAATAAAACCTTTGTCTACATCACCGTTGATATGGGCAATAGAAAAGCTCATCGATCGAACAATAATCGTAATTTAGATCACGTTCAGTGTAGGCTAACCGGCCTCTACTGTACTTTCGATATCGACAAAACAGGTCAGACAGAATGTAGAAGTTGCTGTGAAATTGAGCAGTCCCTCTTTTCATGCTGACCCAGCCTTGCGAAAGTGGTAATCGTGAGAACAGTGTCTAGAGGAAGCAACAAAAGCGGCACTTGGAGCTTCGTTTCTCTAATTCTATCAATACCATCGAACTTGTCTAAGGGTGAGCAGAGGAGCAGGTGGGTAATCCTCAGATGTTGGCAGGGCATGCATAAATTTTCCAGCAATGTAACTGGTTGCATTGGGAAAGAAACACATTGCAGAGAAGTTCGTCGCTCTCCTTTCCGTGAACCCAGCTTCGGCATAATTTGCAGAAGTCGCTGTCAGTGAGAAATAGTTGCTCATTTTTGATCTCTCTAGCAGCACTAGTCTCTAGCCTGCGAGGAAATGTAGTGTTGATTGTCCTCTGTGCTCTGCTCGCTATCGTGCTGACGCTTTCTTGGCATGCATGGTGGACGTACTGCAACCCTCAGTGCCCCGCCTCCATATTATCGAAGGCAGCATAGAGATTATAAATCTTAGTTTCTCTTAAGCGAGATAAACTGTAGTTATGAACTACTAAGGAGGAGATCTTACCTCGTACTGGAGAGAGGCGTACAGAAGCAACAAACTAGCTTACCGTTTTCAGCCACGAAAGATCGCTTATCGTATCAACAACGGCTATCCGCAAGGTTGATAAGACGATCTTGATAAATTGGGAGAGCTTTTATCCTCCCAGCTTTGGGTTGTGCTTATTAAGAACAGGCCCACGTCGTGGATGCATTCAAACACGGTACGGCTCTGAATAGGCTCAAGAATGCCTTGGCTCCTTCAAGGGCTAAAAAATGGTTGCGGCGTTTGTACTGCCCTTTCTTAAGCCTAAGGATTGTGCCGGTGCAAAGAACTAGAACAGATATCACCAAGCAATTCAGCTCTTGAAACGATGTGGCCCTAATTCCACCTCCCATTATTAACCTCTTGCAGTGAAGAGTGAACATTAACGCTTGCGCCCTAGTTCGAAATGATGGTAAGACAAGAATTGTACCTTATGTATGGGACGGATCAATCGATTACATTAACAACATACGCACAGTGTATCGAGTCTCTCCCACCAGGGTGGGTATTCGTGCGACCAATCACTACTTCTCAATTACTAGAAATGCCATCCTCAAGATAGAGTCTAGGTGGGTACGATGGCATTGTCGCATAAGTCCCCGGTAACCAATCAACATCGTTATCTACATAGCCGAGAATGTAGTTCATCACCGCATACTATAGTTCTGCAAAGCAAACCAAAGAGAGTGTCAACATTCCTTAACAAAAGGCTGTACTAATGAATTACTAGTCTCCCTCCCGTAGCACTGCAGCAGATTAGGCTCAGAAGCCAAGAATGCCAAGATGGCCCACTTTGTGGGACAGTAGATCCTTCTTCGGCAATTATCGCACGTGGGATTCCTTCTTTGTTTACATTTCGAAGTGTTCGTCAGACAAGCTGAGAGATCTGCGGGTTGGGGCTGTTTCGTCTCGGTCTGGATGGGCCGATGAGCGCTCAGATAAAACAACATGACTCCTGAGCTTTCAAGGTAGATCTAATCTTTGAAAAGCAGCGTATATACAAACGCCTCGGTTTCTCATTTGAGATAGTGTGTGATGCCGAAATAGCCCATCCAGAAAGGTATATGAAAACAGATACACAGAAGCTAAACACGAACATAATTTGCAGTGCTTCCATCAACCCAAACCAAAAGGGCCACATAGATTAAGCCCCAGTAAACATGAAAGCAATCAATGCACCCCAAAGACCAACAAAGGCAACAGTCAAGACCCCAGCACCGGTTTTGTCTCCCGTCGTGATGGCCTTGAGTTTGCTCTTATCGGAGCTCCCACTGCTACTACCTGCGTTCGGGTCACTAGCACTCGTACCACCAGTCGACGAAGTCAAGGGGCCGGCGCCTTTCTTTTCCGTGACTAGAACCGAGCTCAGCACGTCAGTGGCACTGATCTGCTCCTCCATGCCGACCCAGCCGTCCCATTTTGATTCGTGCCAGCGCACGCCGCACGTGTTATTGTTCATTCCGCTGCATGAGGCCGCTGCGCCTTGTGCGGATGCTTGTAACTTGGGGATGATTTGGTCGTAGGTGGATGGGACCAGTATGGCGACGAAGGCGAGCCATCCGGTGACGAGACCCTTGAAGAGGATTTCGTTGTCGTTGCAGACCTCGTTCGGTTCGCAGAGGACTTCGGACATGATGTTGTTGAAGCTGGAGGGGAAGAAGGTATTGAGTGTCACGTTGAGGAGACCGTCGACGGCTGTCTTCCACGTCTGTTTCTCGGTCTGTGAATGCTGGTTAGCTTGCGCGCCCAGAAATCAAGCCATGAATGGCCCTTGACTAGTGGGCTGAAACCTCGGTGTGGATGATCACTTACCATGTTGTACATATATGCAGCGCCGATCAAATATGTGCCATAGTTGTACGACCACTGGTTGTTGCCCTGGGATTTACAGCCGCCCTCGATATCCGTAGAGTCCGCAACATTCCAGGTATTGTTATTCAGCAGTGGCGAGGACGCACTCCAATCCCAGACCTTTTCCGCCCAATCGCTGTACGTGTCATTATTGGTGTACCGAGCAAGGCGTGCAGCCAGCTGGAACAACAGTCCGTTTGAAATCGAGTTCTTCATAGCGTAGCCAGCTTGGTAGGGGAAGATCTGCCAGCGCAGTCCACCACCGCAGTCGGCGGAATCCCATCGAGCTACCTGTGTATTAAAAACACCCTGCGCAAGTGACAACCAGGAGTATTGGCCGTCCGAATCGGGGAAGTTGATCTCGGCGGCGGTCATCGCGGCGATACCCCAGAAGCCCTGGTCGTCGTTACCCTGTACCATCTGTCAGAGAGGACTCATTTCGACACGGTTTGGGTTCTCCGTTACCAGGTAACTGCTGTAATTGGCCGGCATGTAGTCTCCATTACCGGCCTGCCACTCCATACCCTGACTAACTTCGGCATTATACGTAGTATCGTCTGTATAGTACCAGTAGTAGATCAGGCTTAGGAATAAAGCACTGCCTTCCCACCACTTGTCTGGAAACGCTCCCGGAATCTGACCCGTCTCGTTGCCTTTATACCATAACATGGAACCGTGGGCGGTCTGACTGGCTGCATCTTTAATAGATTCTATTAATCGAGTCGGCCGTTAGTGAAGTGCCCGCAAAACAAGTCGGTCCATAACACCTCAGGTTAACGTACGAGTATCACTGATATCAATGTCAAGTGCTTGAGCAACGCGGGCAATCCCGGAGAGAAAGAGGACGCCCCAATGAAGCCCGCCGCGGGGTACGCGCATTTTCAAGCAAAATCCACGTACGCAAACGCAAGCGACTGGGGTAGAATCCCGGGGGGACGCAGCGAAAGTGTCGTCTCGGTGGGCTTAGGTGGAAAAGGATTGAAAAAGGAACACAAGCACCAGCGGTCCAGAGTCGGCAACATCGGCACCATCTCTTTTATTAGCCACCCAACCAGGCCCGTGCGAAACGCCTGGTGCAAATTAACCACGCGGATTGGGAGCTCTGCTGCAGCAAGTCTCCTTGGTCATCTCTAGCGGCATGATTAGTGGGATTGCGTGTCAGTCCAAACCCCAGCGAGTATGGTGGAAAGGATTCGGATCAATCACTGGGACGGAATCGTGCCAGGCACCGGCGAAAAAGTTCATCCCATACGTATGCAGTGGAGACTGATGGAGCCAATCCTTTCGGGTCTCCGCGGTAGTGCCGGACCAAGCTTTTGCCCAGGAGACGCCGCGCGAAAACAAGACTCGAGAGCGGATCATTGAAACTTTCTGTCAATGCTTGGTCAGTCTGTGAAGATTGCTGATATTCGTGATAATCATCGTTTCTACTAGGTCAGTAGTGAGATATGTCTAGAGAGTTTCCGGGTGATAGAGCCAGCCCCCTGACGGTCATGAATTCGCACTCCTGACGGCAATCACTATATCCACCTTTTACTTACATCCTTTACTATAGGAGGCTATATGCGCTATTGGCTCTAAAACTCGACTTAAATTGAGGTATACCCTACAGGGAGACACCAAATTTAGACTGAGCTCACAGTACACAAACGATTACTACTACAAGGCTTTGTGAACCTTATCCTACGAAAAAGCCCTACGCGACCCCTCCAAAAGCTCAGAAAGCAGCCTCTGCGAAACCCCCAATGTAGAGCCAAAGTTCAATCAGCTCTTGAACCCTGGGTAATCGACAAGATGCTTGGACTCCACCAACAGTGAACGGGGGTCTTAAGCCTCCATCGAAGTCCCCCGCTTCCATTGGACTCCACGATTGTCACCAGTTTTATCCAACCACCTGTATTGAGATTCGACGCGACGGGGTCCACCCGCAAGCTTTTCGAGTCGCATATCACCAATTTCTAGCAAGGTATGTTCTCGACCTGGGCTCGCGCTTGATGGGGTCTCGTTCGGCATTGTCATGAGTGAGGTAATCGCATCGTTCACGTACAGAATTCAGGAGTGGATGGTCTGTGATTGATGTTGTCTTTAATAAAAGATGGAGCATAAGTCTGCAGAAGCCGGAAAGGGATAAATGAAATACCAGGGGCCAAATAGATAAAAAATGTACTATTGTCACGTGCGTATATTTCTTGGCATGTTTGTCTAAAGGTTTTGTTGAGGGTAAAAGTCGTCCAAAGACATTGAGTGGTAGTATATATATCATGGCTAAAAGAGCTTGGCAAATCACCGACTAGGAAGGAAAAGAACTATCCACAGTAAATATACGATCGGATGCCTTATCTACCAAGCGCTAGGCTACTAGGGATCTCGTTGGTAGCAAGACGCCTGACCCAGGCAATATATAGTATAATTCTGTTATTGACGATGCTTAAGGGCAAGCTAAAAAAATATATATTCCACTATGCACTGCATAGGCTTACTCCATGGTCTTTGCCTTGGTAATTGTTTTTCAGCATGCTTAGTCTATTCATAAGGAGAATACGAGAGACCCAAGGGTGCTTACTGAACATCAATGGTGCCAATTGAGACTCCGTTCAATAATAAATGGAACTTGAAGTTTGTGGCTGACACCTTTGTTGCAATCATTTGTGTTAACGTTGAAAGAGCAAAGAATAATAAATATGTATTCCTTAATGCATCATGCGTAGAGAAAAGGTTTTTGTTGATTTACTTATTATGTCCGCAGACACTATCATGATTGGGATGATCGTTACAGTACTATAATAGGGATATTCAAACAAGGATGGAGATAGCATTCAACACTCCCACTTTAACAGTGGGGTTTCCCAATAAATACAAGCATATGTATTTTTTTGCACTGTCTCAATGGACGGCTCAAAGTGAATACAATACACCTTGAGGGCACTTGCTGACGTTGGACGGAAATGGCAAATTTGGTATTCACTGGTGATTACTATCACCCACTGTTGTCCAGTTTCACCTGATCGTATATGTTGACGACTTATCCACTTAACAACTAGCCCCAATATCAACTGCAAAGGCCTTCATTTCTGATGTGGGCCATGCGTGAAATGAAGCGCGACAACGCACCTAGGGAAGCTTCAGCATACAATGCCATCCCTCACAACTTCATGTTTGATCTGCCTGACGAGTTAGTTCTCACTATTATAGATTATCTCGATACTCACCATATTAGTGTTCTGATTCGAACTTCGAAATGGCTCTGGAACAAACCGACCCCTACGCTCTATCGTCTTGGCGAGGACCACAATCCCGAGGAACAAATTTTCAGCAGTCGAAATTGGGTTTTGGACTGGTGAGCATCGAAAGACCGCATGCGCACCGTGCAAAACTACCTAAGTTATGCACGGCCAAAGACCGCCCTGCATGTGCTGGTACATTCTGTTCTCGCGGCAGCTGTGTCGGCTGGCAACGAGCATATGGTCAGACATTTATTAGTGGTGAAGTTTGAATCGATCTTGGGCATCGCGCAGAAAGAATTCAAAAAAGAAACGTCAACGCAAGAGGGTTGTCAAGATACTTATAGGCGCTAGAGCCGAAGTTCATACGCCAGAGGGTCTCGATAATTGTGCAAAGCTGCTAGTGGGGCCAAGTATGCAGGATGAGGGACAGACGATAACCGCAGACACTACAATAGCTCAGATGTTGATCAAGCATGGCTTCAACGTGAATGTCACCGGTCGGGGAGGCGACACTTTACTCCACTATATGGCTGAGCGTGGACATGTTGCGATGGTCGCTTTGCTTCTCAATCACAATCTGGATATCAACTGTCGGGATGAACTGGGACGAACGCCCTTGTTCAACGCGACATTGCGCAAACACCATAACGTCATGAAGTTGCTGCTCTGGGCCGAGGCCGATACTGAAATCCGTTCCAATAGCAGCACTACTCCCATGCATGAGGCTGTGAGATACATCTTCACTGAAGACGTGGAAATCTTGCTTTCTCATGGTGCAAATGTTAATGCAAGGTCAACGACGACCGGGGAGACCCCACTGCATGTGGCCTCTGATTATCGTCACGCGCCCTTTGGGATCATAAGAACTCACATCGAAGGCGGTGCAATGGTTATGAGTAAGGATAATAATGGCAGAACACCGCTACTGAAAACAGTGATGAGTGGAGACCCAATGATCGTCAAATTGTTGATTCGGCATGGCGCGCTGGACAACCTCGTAGCTGTTCATAAGCTGTTGCAGAGGTGCAAGGCCCTGAATATGGTTGATGTGCATGGCTTTACCCCGCTAATGATGGCCGCACGCTACGAGCAGGTTGAGATGGCCGCGCTCTTGTTGCTGCAGAGTGAAGTTGAGATGAATGTGAGAGGTCCTAGCGGGCGAACACCACTGACTTGGGGGATCATAAGCCAGAGTAGCGCGACGGTATCCCTTCTCTTGGAGCACGGAGCAATGGCACAAAATGATAGCAGCGATGTCAACAATACACCATCAATAACTCTAGCCACCATTAGTGGATGCTCGGATATTGTCCGCAAGCTCCTCTATGCCAGAGCGAACATAGAAACTCGAGAGGATGCCACGCGACTGATGCATGCGACAAGGAATGGATTCATAGGAATTGTGGAAATGCTCCTAACTAGGAACGTTCACATTCACGCATACGATCGCAAACTATGCACTGCATTATCATACGCTGCACACTGTGGACATACACCGGCCGTCAACTTGCTCCTCGAACGGGGCGCCGTGGTGGAGCACCGAGACATTGATGGCCGAACTCCCCTCGCGGCAGCTGTACTCCATGGATATACGAAAATTGTCAAGACTGGAAAAAGGCGCCCAGCCAGATATTCACGACCGGCACATGAGGACGCCTTTACTGTTGGCTGCGCTTCACGGGCATGTGGACACAAATGGATGTCCTATTAACACACCCGGTGAATGTAAACCATGTCGACTCTTATTCACGGAGCACCTTGTCGTTGGCTGCAGAGGGTGGATACGTTGGCCCAATTATGTTGTTTCTTCGCCAGCCGGGCATTAGCCCTGACTTCCCCGGTCGGATGGGGAGGACTCCTTTCAGTGGGGCCGTGCAACCGGGGAATATGTAGGCTGTGGAGACGTTGGTTAAAGTAGGATAAGACATGGCCAAGGGTGACCACAGCGGTCGAACGCCTCTGTCTTGGGCACTGGAGTACGGGTATACGCACGCCATCAGATACCTTGTCAAGACATAACCCGTGAGCACCAGGTTTAGTAGCTAGTTGAGGCCAGCGCAGTGGGGCTCGGGATTGTTAGCGACGACCTAGAACATCTCGGACTAGATGTAATGCATTTATAATTTTCCTTGATTAGAGGCGTTGCATCATGGTGATGACATGCAGATCAATATCGATGGTGCCGAAACTTGCGCGGGAGTCTTGGCTTGTGGTCCATGCTCTGGACTAAAAAAGCAAGGAATGTTGTATCGAAGATCCGGCGGCGCATGCCTTCATTTACCATTAGGGTAAGAAGTAATCCAGTGCGAGTATTCCCCCCTAACACAGCCATAAGTAGTGAACCTAAACCACAGAATATATTCTCACAATAGTATACTTCAAGAATACAGATGATATCACAAAAGTTAAACAGTCGTCTAGATGTCTCCCGCATGAAACTAGTGTGAAGTTAGGAAATAGAAAAGAAAAGGGAGGGTTATGACCGTTGATGCATCATAGCATAACAAAAGGAATGCCTCCGGCAGTCATCGAGAATGTTATCGAGCAACAAAAAATACATAATCTATCAGGCCAGCCGATAATAAGCGCTAATATACAATGGCATAGAACCCCTTTCTAACAACCATAGAGTGTTCAACCAGCTTCCTTTGTTATAAGGCGAACGGGCTTAACAGGTTACATTCGTGGCAAGTTTGTTATGTCAGGTCGCGAATGTGGTTCTATTGCCTGCTTGCTATTCGGCCAACTGTAATGTTTGTGACCCACATGGACAAAGGGAAGACCGTAGGTATAGCCATGCCCCTGCAAGATAGAATGGTCCTTTGCGAATTTCTAAGGTCACGTATAGGTGTCCTAGGGTGGGGGGTGTATGTATCGCTTTTTCTATTGCAGACACTGGTGCAGACACTGATGCAGAGAGTGATAATGGTGGGAGAGGAGAAAACGGTGATATAATTGTTCCCGAGGAATATCGGCTTCAACGTGATTTAGCCAGGTGATAACCTTCCGCTCAAGGGACATCCTGTAGGCAAGTCATCATATGTCAGCTCTGAATAGACCATGGGATAGATAATAAGCAACCTATAATCGTAACTTTGCATTGCACTGTTTGGCAGTGGATAGGAAGGCATTGGTCTAGGACCGAAAAGACCGGAGTTTATGGCAGAGCGATACATTGAGGCACGGACCAGTAGATAAGACGGCGGTTGGAAGGGCGATAGACAATAAGTCAGTGACGGGATATTCCAAGCGAAAGCACCGCGGTCCTTTCTCTCCTCTCTATATAGAGTCAGGGAAGGATCAGATTGAATGACATCATTCTTTCCCTGCTCGGCAGCGATATTCGGCGTTAATCAAGTTTCTTTTGGCGGATTCCTTGATAACTGAAGAATCGACTCGCACTACGCCCCATATGGCTAGAATTTCGTATGGTCGATCTCGATGTGTTGATTTCAAGTTTATGCCACTTGGACCCCGAATCCCCGATCAAGGCATGTCACTAGATGTGGCATCCCTCTGAGCTCTTTGCCCAGATATCACGTATCACGTATGCAGTTGCGGGAGATGGCAAGTAATGCTCGAGAGAAATGAGATACGTCGCGCACAAGAATACCAAATCCAACCGACAGAGGTGACTCAAATGGAACCCTTTTCCGCTCCCTTGGGGTTGTTTATTGGGTTAGGGATAAAGCACTTTTGGGTGTCCCCATCGCGGCTCGCATGACATGAATACATATGTGGACGCTTTTAGTCACTACATACGTGAACATACGTGAATACACGAATGGCGATCCTAGCAGGCACTAAGAAAGCGAATGATCAGTTGATCCTTTCGAGGAATCGGGTACGTTAAATTGCCGCCCACCGCGAAGGATACCAGGAAGCAGAAGATTGAACCCTCCTGGGTGATTCATCACACTCTCTCATAGGGTCACCAAAATTCTACAAGTGAAGGTGTGCGACCATTGAATAAAAACACGCCCTATCCAAAACGAAAAGGTACCGGGCCCACTTTTTGACCGAGATGCTGGTGAGCAGTGACATCAGAGGTTGCAGTGGTCGACAAGTCATAAAGGTAAGGGTTTCAAGCCAGTAACGCTTGTGGGTAAGATTGATATCCTCTTTCGGCCCATTGAAGTTGCTGCTGACCAGTTGAGGAATCCATTTCTCCTACCACACTGTAGAAATCGGTAGCCCCATCATGAGCTGTCATTTAGGCTGATTGAGGGTCTTATATTTAAGTTAACAAAGTGTAAACATCGGAACCACTTCCCAGTATAGAATGTCTTTCCGCCGATCTAGAGATTCTTTCGGGAATTGGGGAAAACCATGGGTTCCGTCCAGATATGAAACCGATAAGACAGACATCAATAGGTCAGGAGTAGATCAAGACGAGGCAAGGCTGAGCCAGCCAACGCAGCTAAATTGCAAATGTCCGAAAATTCAGCCACCATGTCTTGACCTTCTGGCAGTTCACGGACCACATCGTCATCTACTAAAATTCGAAAACCGTTTCGGTGACAATGAAGAACGCGAGAAATCCGCTCTACAAGAATGTTCTGCTTCTCACCGATTTTTTTCGCTAGTTCACGCGCTGTCCGTTTTGTAAGATATACCGCATGGTAGGACTCAATTCGATCTCCGCCGCTTCGAAAAGAAACATAAAAACAGGCAACTAGAAACCGTAAGTATACCTGCCAGAGCGGGGGAATCATTGTGTGTCTGACCGGGCGATGGGCCTTTCTCGTTCAGGTCGCATCGATCCAAGCTCGAAGCTCGTTGAGCTTTCTGTGTCTCAGGAAGGAGATCGGAACATAGAGGTGGTTCCATGTCTGCGGAGGGAGATAGAGCTTTCTGGGGCTTGCTCTGATATTATTACCTATATAAGACTTCTGCTTTCATATACGGGTGTGCTTTTGATTGCTTACCGAAACTTGGAGACACTGGCCCGGCCGAATTTGAGTGCTACACTCGATTTGAGAAGCAATGGAAAAAAGAGCAGACGAGACACGGTGATTGAGGTGGATTATGTCGCAAGAGACAGTTCGTGTTATGGTGCCCTTCTCTTTGCGTGGAGAGTACAGTTACAGGCTTGGAAACGGAGAGTAGTTGCTATAATTTTATTAACGTTTGGGGGAGATCGTCTTCGTGAGACTGTCCCGTAGGTTCGCAAATCGGGTTACGACCTTGCTTCAACAGTTCACGATTCAAAACTGTTCTTAGGAGAGAGCCCTTCCGGCCGTCCAACTCCCCGACTGCGCTTGCTCGATGCGCTGTTGGACTTTTTCTATTGTTTTGTGGATGTGGGCTTTATTGGTAGCCAATTTTCTCTCAGCCCCATGCTGGCGGAACACTTTCACCACGCAATAACATATTTCCCTATTGCTAGGCACCCTTGTTCCAGCCGTGCTCGATTGGGCTAGCTCAGTCTGAACGCATGATCGCACGGGAACTCCTTCAGTGCCCTTTGAGAGATAAATGTCCGATGAAAGAAAATTGAATTTCAGCGCGATCACACACCCCATTGGTGCTGTTTGAGATGTTGTTTGCCAAGAGACACAAGCTCAACACATCCGACCTCTGGATTCTGCAGGTCGCTTTCGTCGTAGGCAACATATTCCACTGCGAAGGCAGCCTCCTCTACACCACGTGATCGCTGGTTGTCTGTCCACCACTTCCAGCACACCTCCGGGTCCGATCGTTGAGTTTCTTCAAGCAGGACATGGACTGATGTTCGATATTGGAAGACAGAGAGGGCATAGGTTTGGGATTTGTTGAGCTATGTGATGAGGACTATGTAGGGACGCTCATCGATCGCCGTCGGGGCACGCAAGGCCACATGGTACCGGCACCTCGAAAGGTCAGAAACAATCCAATGAAAGAAAGCTCGTTAGGCTGTGGTTGTTGAAAAGCCTTTCGAAGGTTCCCTCAGGTTCCCTAGTGATATCAGCGTCTAAACTGATCGCATAATTTGATATCAGCGACTCTGGGTAAGGAGGTTCTTTTGCGTGTATTATATCGTGAAAAGACTCGTCGTTTGGCGTGTCAAGACCATCGTCGTTTGAAACCGAAGAGACTTGATAGTCTACCAGTCAACATCATTCTAATCGAACAAGGTCGCCCCACTAAAGAAAAGGTCTGATATTAGAGGGTCCGATGAATCTTGGAATTCGGATCGTGAATTATGGTTAAAACTTTGAGATTGAACCGAGAGAGAGAAGTCAGAATCCCAGGGAGAATGATTGGACGAGTCACAGGGACGCCATGTGCCTGAGCTGCGACTGGAGTGTAAAATTGTTCCTGAACGACAAATGACGATGAAGGTCGACTCAGGTGTGGAAAGATAGTGTTAATCTCGGCCCCCGAGTAGAGGGTTGATTGGTGTCTAGACTTCGTGAACCTGGGGGTATGTAGGTCTGCGATGTAACAGTGAGGAATGCGTTGTGATGCGGCCGGGTCTTTCCAAGATCGCGAATCTACTCTTCGTTTGGTGTATTTGAACTTTCTCCGGGAAAAGGAGAAGCTGTTAGAATGCGTCTCTTAGGGGACGGTTCAATGCCCGAAACGTAGATATACCAAGTGTGACCCATTTGAAGACCAACTCAATAGACCGGTGTGCTTATAGCAGTCTCCTATCCATGCAGGGGATCTATATTTGTGTAATGTAGAGATGTTGAAGGTTGATGTTGGGCAAGCTTTCGATTACCAGCGGTGTAGCCTATGGAAATACGTATCGTGTGATCCATATTATAGACCTGCTGTCATTGGAACGGGTCGTCTGGAATTATCAGAGAACAGAATTTCCAGAGCAAAGTGGCGACGCGCCGAACTGTGCTTCAAAACCTGAAGGCGATCCAACAGGATCCTAGCGTCGAGGACCTAGCTCTATGTTAGTTCATTTTCTTTTGCCTTTGAAATAACACTCTGCAACGCCGAAAGACATGCGGCAGTACTCTCTTGGCTCGGAAATTCAGGGTTTAGCAGCCGACGCAGCGTGAGAGCCGATGAAAGACCCAGAGCGAGATCGACATGTTCAGGCAGTCGCCAAGTTGTCATGCTCAACGTTGAGTAATTCTTTTGCCACCTTCGCTGTGGGCTCATCGCCGTACTCCGGAGTACTGCTCCACTTTCGCATTGCTCCGCCCTCACTACTCCACTCACAAATTGGCAGGTCCCTAAGGGTGGAGATATTACGCATGTCCAGTAGATAAGAAGACTTCGTAAAAGGAGATACATAAGAAAGTGCACTTTTTCAATGGCTCATCGAAGCTCACACTCACCACTGCGATCATACGGGCGCCTATTAGCAGTAATTTCACGCCCAATACAGATTTGCACACAGTATGTATCTTTAATCGAACTGCTTATAGCTCTAACCCACGGAGACGGAAAAAAGAGTCTGGTTAAGCTCAGCCAGATGCCGGGAGCACAGCCTTGGTATCTGAGTGGCTGTGTCCCTATTTCCTTTTCTGGTATACTAATGAGAAGACAAGCTAGTAAATAAGTACCACACGCTAATGGATGGCCTCTAGACGTCGCTTGACTGCCCAAATATGTTAGTCTGCTGGTATTGAAAATTTTTCTTGAGCTGCCAGCGGCGCCCAAACATTGTATTCCAATGTCGACCATCTCCTCGGCGGGCGAGGACTAGATACCTCCATGTGTCCTTTTCCCTAGGTGGAAGAATACATAAAAGTTCAAACCGAATGTGTGGAGGGTCGAGTGGCCAAAAGAAGGAGTGAGGATAGCCGCATGAGGGAGAGTAGAATTTGACTAAGGTTTGATCCCACATTGTCCAATGCAGATATTCATATGCCGGCTTGCTTTTGACTAAAGCAGCTAATGGCGTAGTTAACTCAGACCTTGATCGGGCATTGATCGCCACCTCTTGCAAGAGCCGGTGAGGATCCTACGGCAAGTCCATCAGGGTCGGGCAGCCTCCTGACAGGAGCAAGTGGTTTACCGGCATTATCTAGGGTATCTAAGCCGTTAGACGCGTGCCCTCCGGCCCTTCGGCTATGGGGGTCAACGGGAATGGACCCTACTAGTGGACAACGAAACGATGGCGTTCGTGGATGCCGCAATGGGTGGCAAACCCGGTGCGGCTGCCGAGTCAAAGCCGGTTGGAAGGCATACGATATCTGACGATTGAAGATATTGTGACTTCACGCTGGCTCAGCACAAAGGCAGGTCCTGGCGGCGTTATCTGGTGCTGGATTTACTCGGGGGTTAGGGGAGAATGATGCTGCGAACTAGCTACCCATTGCTACTATTCATTTCCTTTTTTTCCTTTTTACAGGACCAAGTTTGTTCTACTTTAAGTTTTAGAACATCAATATTAGTGCCTTTTTTCAGGAGGAACAGATAGAGAAGCACTACAGGGTTTTGATTAAACTTGATATTGGCAAAACTACCCCATACCCAGCCCTTGCAAAAACAGCGCGGGATGAACCATGCCAAAGTACCACAGTGAAATAGTCCGACAGCAATGCGAAGATGAATCCTAGTCTGTATGTCATTTTCCAAAATCCCAGTCCCTACAGGCTTATTCTAAATATTCGACGGTACTAGATTCTACCTCAACCACAGCACCCGCCTTCATCATACTGCGCTTTGTATTTTTCTGAAGCTCCTCATCTTCATGCTCGATGTATTTCAGCGGACGCTTAGCCGAGATGGCATCCGGATCGTTCACAACAATCAACGGCGGATTCGAGCGGTAATACGCGTCGAGGTCCTCCAATGTCCGGTTTGCTATTATTCCATTAGCCTCCCAGCAGAGCACAGGGGAAAGGGAGACCCACATGTCTCCGGATATAGGTAGTAGATGATGGGAATACACACGGCATTCATCACGGTCCAGACGATCCAGAATCGCCATCCGAGACTTTGAATACCGATTGGTGTGATTTCTACAATGACGAAATTGGTGATCCTTCAGCGAGGAAGTAAGTCAATATGAAGCCACAGAGCCATGCGACACGATGGATACTTACCAGTTAGTCGCCGTCGAGACGGCGGCACCCTTAGTTCGCATCGGAAGAGAATTGATTTCCGTCGGGTAAAGCCAAGGGACGCTCAGCATGCCGATACCAAAAGCCATGTAATACAGAAAAAAGAATGCGACAGAGGCGGTGGCGCAATCTTGATTGACTTTGGCAAATCCTAGCAAGACAGTGATGATTAAGAAGAAGAAGCCTTGCCCTATAGTGGAGAGCAGCATGAGGCCCCTACGGCCATACCGCTCGATTAGAAGGACTGAAAGACACGAGAAGAAGAAGTATGACGTGGCGTT
Organism: Aspergillus leporis; assembly: GCA_009176345.1. Taxonomy (NCBI): domain Eukaryota; kingdom Fungi; phylum Ascomycota; class Eurotiomycetes; order Eurotiales; family Aspergillaceae; genus Aspergillus; species Aspergillus leporis. The sequence goes on along the minus strand of ML732329.1, from coordinate 11,066 downwards.
GCAGGCACTTAGGAGACGAGAAATGGTATTCGAGAGGCCGACCGAGTTGATGAGCACTAGTGGTAGGTAATAGCCCATAATATTGATACCTGTGAAATATGATATGAGCGTACGGACTTGGAATTTAGCCGCGAGATAGTTTCACCTTGGAATTGCTGCATAGCTTGCGTTCCAGCGCCTAGAAGCAGTCGCCGAATCATTTTGGTATCGTTGGTTTTGTTCCGGCGAAAGAGATCCCTCCATCGCACCGTATTCTCCCGCTCATACTGGATACTATAAATGATCTCATCATGCTGGGTGGAAACGTATGGATCGTCTATGGGCTTTGCTTCTATCGCGGCAAGGACCTCAAGCGCTTCAATCTCGCGGCCGTGTGACAAAAGCCATCTGTACTGTGTTAGTATAAAACACACCATATTATTAACCAGGATCCAATGGCTGACCTTGGAGACTCAGGAAGCCAGGGAACAGTTGCGTATAAGATAAATATAAAGAAATATTGAAGGGCAATGGGAAGCCGCCAAGCCACCGCTCCGGCATGGAAAGAAAGGCCATAATTGATCCAATTTACCAGGCAAAAGCCCGATACATTCAACACCATTTCGAGAACCACAAGCTTTCCTCTCCATTTCACTTGTGCTGTCTCAGTTTGCCAGATAGGCGCCGTGGCAGTGTTGATTCCATTACCGATACTAATTCCAGTTCAGACAACGGGTGGACAAGATATGCTAGGGAAGAGCAACATACCCGAGAACTATCCGGCCAACAAACATTTGAGCAAGACTATAAGAACTCGCCTGGAGAATGGTCCCGACGGCCATGATTGTGGTGCCCACTAAAATAGACATTTTCCGCCCTAGACGTTCGCCGATGGTAAAAGCTACAATGGCGCCAAGGAAACAACCAACGTCATAAATGGCCGTAACTGTAGAGAGGGTCGTGGTTTTCGTTGGTCCTACAAGGTCGTGAAGTTCCAAAAAGTCTTCCGTGATAACAACACCGCCTATCATGAAGATAGAATGTTAGCTTTGATATTCAATTTGGAAAGAAGTACGTAGCCTACTAAATACACCCTGATCATAACCAAAGAGTGTCATATCTGTTGCACAAGCAAGCTATTTAGTGAACATAGTTAGTAATAGGAAGTTTGAGGCCAACAAGTTCGGGACTAACCGTAATCCAGAAAGTAAGCCAACCTCCTGTTAGCCCGAAGTAGGGCTTTTTGCTAGCACCTGAGGTAGCCATCCTGGGCAAAACGTAGAAGATACCTTTTCTTTCTATTGCAGGAGAACGGGCTGAGGAGGTAACAGTAAATATACCAGACACGGGGTATATATTCATTCTAGTTGGAACCGACCCACTCATCCGATTTTATCGCTGCAAGGGGGATTTCTTAGGTTGGATTGTGGCTAGCTAGACTGCAACAACCGGGAGCTTAAGATCTCCTAATCGGGATTCTACCGTAGCTCGGTGCAGACTTGACCATGTAACGAAGGCCTTACGATCCATCAAACATGTAGATACTACACATGGTTGACCAGGCAGAACCCGTTATGACAATTTCGCAGCGCATGTTGAACGTCTACCAAACTGACCACTTCAATTTCGAGATGCATGAACCTCGACTATTACGCCAATTGGCCCGTCCAGCTCACAGCTACCGTGCTAACAAGAGGTACACTAGATCCAGGAAGCCCTCAAGGACATACCGATGCGTCATAGAACGACCTAGGGTACAGTTGTCAAGATGGTCTATTCTTTAGCAGCTTATCAGACTCTGAGAAATTGTTAAATAAACTGCTGTGGACTACTACACCCACCCACACAAATCATCCCGATCGAAGACTCCTCAGATTGAGAGATTACCTGATTTGTTGCTTACTCTAGGTATGTAACACAATGGCGGACTAGGACTCAAGCAGGGCTCCAATCCTACATCGGGATGTTACGTGCTGGACTTTATGTCAACCTAGAGCGAGCAAATGCGGAATCACGTCCTTGGCCCTAACATTCCAGGGACCACGCGATATGTGGTTAGCACTGTCACGGAAGATCGGATTTGGTTTCCAATCTTAGGTAACACCGCGGGGATTCCCGTTCCCCAGATTTATTTGAACCGCATCCGGAGTAAGCCAGTCATTGGCCTATGGGTAAGTATATTGGACATCCGGCTAAATTGCTTACGCAGCGGCTAGCTGGAAAGTACATCGGCAGCAATCCCAACCAAATGACAGGGAATGGGATAGAAGCATTACGGAAATTCTCCGATTCTTGCGCAAATCGCGGGACAATTCTGAGAACATAATGAACATACTATGGGATACATGGCTTACAGGACCAACTTTTGGTTGCACAGCAACTGAAGATTGTAAAAAGTTATTAATATTTCTCTTGATCGGACTATGGTAGTAAACGATGACTCACTTAGGGTTGGTTTTATCATATACGGAATTGTAAAAAGCTACAGACTAATAATCTCTGTCTGCCATCATGTAGCTAAGTTCGCGCAACTCCTCCTATCGGTAAGCTCGATGTATGTTCCTTCAAGTTCCTGCAAGCCGCCTTCATGGTAAAATTGCAGCCCATAACCGGGCTGCCCGAACCAGGGCGCAATTGGCCCACCGGTGATGTTGAAGCTTCTAATGACCTTCCATACCCAGTAATTATACTCCGGACTATCGGTGTATTTGTTCAAGTTGCTCGGAGGGATTGATCGCCAAGAGAACGGGGTGTCCTTCGGCGCGAGGTAGCCGCCATATCTGGTCCCAAACCGGTCGAGTTCGTATCCCACCGTGAGAGTATATTCAGTCGTGACCGGCTTACCAGCCGAATCCAACAGTGCGCCGTCATGGTCCGGGTATACATACCCTTTCCCACTGGGGACCCACTTGTCTAAGAAAGCCTTTGGACAGAGCGACCCGAGTTGGCCATATCCCGCAAACATCTCGGACCATTCGGGGTCGGTCGCTGCCGTGAGAATCTTAGGTCCGAGATACTGGTTGTTGCATAGAGAATCGCTGGAATTGGTGCTTAGAACGCCTTCGCAAGGGTTTGCACCGCACCGTTCCACGAGAGAAGCCTATCATCATTAGTCGATGCCCATACTCAGATCTTTTCTATAGTACCTCAAATGGGAGGGTGGAGGCTTGCTGGGCTTCAAGCGGCAGCGACAAAGCGCCCAGAGGAAGCAAGAGCAGCGTCAGTGAAGGGTACATATTGCGCGATATTATGTTTTCGAAGTGATACGGGTCGGAGTGGGGTGAGGATAGCGTAAGAGAGAGCTCGTTATCGTTCTTGTTGAGGAATTTGGACGAACTTATACCCGGTATCCATGCGTGTTCGGACAAGAGACAGCTAGCCTACGCATAGTGGAGTGGATCAATGCCATGAGGTGTTCAATGCAATGTGAGAAGTCGGATTGACAACAACTCTATCTTCGCATACTTGAGCTAGATTGGCTCGTCCTCGCCTGGTTTTTGCAGGCTACCCTTGCAGCTGAACATTATTCGCAGGGGCCTAGAGCTAACGATACATCCCGGGCCTTGCAGGATGCGTACCAATTTTCCAACCCAACGTGGTAATCGCTACATTAGGTCCCTGAAGCGGAGTCGCGTTCACGAACACCCTGGACAGCTAAACAAATAGACCTGCAGCCAAGACTTAGGATCGGCCAACGCCAAGATAAAATTTCTCCGTTTGGTGCTACCAAGTCAAATGGCCGCCCGTGTTTGCTGGCACTGCAGATACCACAACATAGAAAATTGAGGCACAGTATCTCATAGCAGACTGCATGCGCCGTTGAGCATAGTGAGGTGAGGCAAGACCACCTAGTACCATTCACTTGACACGGTGCATCGTTGGTCAAGAGTGACTGTCCCTTTCGCAACCACGGAGCGGGACGACTCCGAAGCTGTTCTCCACAGATCAGCTCAGCGTTACTTTGGCTTTTTGCTCAGCTTTGTTTCCCGGCAAGCAGTGGAGTCCCTAAAGTCAATAGAATGTGGGCTTTTACTCACACCGCTTGCATACCATGCAGCTACTATTGGCGAACAATATAATGCACCTCCTTTTTCGGCGTTACTTATATTACTAGGCTCCCACTTATGCCGGGAGTGCCCCACAAAATTACTTATATCGCCACGTACGGGGAAACTCATTCTCTGGCGTCTTCTTATTATTGGTCTCACCTCGCGTACGGACGGAAGTTAGGGTTTCAGCTGAATGAGAACCCAATACAATTCCTTCTCTACAACATGTAAACATGAAGACTGCACGGAAGCCCGGAGCATTGTTGTCTTCCCCAAAACGTTTTCCTAAACCGAGACGCAACACAACTTCCTAGTTGTTACTGGTTCTATCCGTATATGTAAGCACAGCTGATCAGCACGCAGGGCGGGCGGCAGACATCGCCGCCTCTGGAATTTTGAAGACTATCAACAATATTTAATACAACAACAATCCGGGTCGAAATGATAGGTGATCATTACAATATGGCCGACTCGAGAGAATTAATTAGATGAGTCTGTATCAGTTCCTAATTTAAACGCCCATACTTCCGGTATTTCGCTCATACATTGCATCCTAGCATTTGCTCCATTTTGTCAGTTGTAGGAAATTCATTGTGGGCTTGCGTCTGGACTGTAGATTAAGCTCGTTGCCGACACTGAATTGTGTCTGTGGTGAAACTCTGCAGCGGCTTACGGCACCTCGTTACATGCTTTCTTGCATTCTTCTCGAAGGCTGTCCACAGTATGGCTGCGAATTGGTTGACCGTTTCATGCCTTTGATAATCTCTCTGCTTTCATCTTTGTCACTTTCTCCAGTGCTTGACTGGACGAAAAAATATATCTGTTTCTCGCAACGTACTAGTTGAGTAGATTCAGTTAGGAAACCCCGTCGGACAATGTCTGGGTGTCCGCTAGCTTTCCCAGGAGTAGTGCGTCGGAGAGGTGATAGTTTCGACTATTTTCGGTGTATGTCAGTCGGTGGTTGGTACCGCTATAAGCCTAGGCATACTAAGATGGGTACCGCAGGGCTTGTCCGGAACAATGGCTTGAATCTCCTGGATATTCCGGTACAAAGCCCTCAAAAAAAGGGCAACCGGGTATAATATGACCCCAGTGAAAACCTTTTTGGCGGGCCTCTGACCTGCATAATCGTTGATTATCGACGAGTAACGGGTACCCTTTGATGAGTTGGTCGCCACTGAAGAGTGCATATACCTTGCTTTCTTGCTTCTCGACTGGCTGCCGTAGCTTTGCCATCCAAGCAGTATGAAGCAAGGAAGTAAGGAACTAGAAGAAAGGATAGGAGAAGGAAGGAAGAGAACACAGAGGAAAAGTATAGGTGACAATGGCTAAGAGTCTGCTAGACTGAAGTCACACTTATCTTCATGAAGTAATGGCAACGACGCATACTAGACTGAAACTTGGCATTGTATTAATCTTTGCTCCTGATAGCATTTTTCTTTGTTCAGACAATGCAGCCGTGTACTGGGGGTGCAAGAGATATATAACATAGGCTGATACGCTTTTTGTATGAAATTACGCCGCCATGCTTTCTGCCCGCCTCTCGATGGGCTTTATCGTTGTTAAAGATGATTAGTTGGCGAAGATCAAAAACAAGGGTAACCAAATAGGCCTGTTGTACTTGCTCTTCCAGTGTACCAAAACAACTTATATCGGCGATGTTTTTGGCATTGAAATGTAGTTCTAGTTTCTGATGAAAGACATAGCTTTTGCTCCGAATGTTATGATATTGATTCAATTCAAAGACGCGAGAAACGTTGAGAAATATCTAGAACTTCCTGCGAGGTAGAACATAACTATATCTACCTCACAGCCTTAGAGTTGATCTACTGTCTTGATTCTACACGCTTTTGCGAACTCAAATATCTTTCACGGAGGACACTCTGGATGCGCTCGGCTTATGCTTAATATAGAGCCCGCTGCCAATTCCCGCTCAGTAGGGATTGTGGGGTTACCGACAAAATTGTTAAGGGGCCATTGTAATTGAATTTCAAATAGTAAACTCTCGTAAATAGAGTAGAAAGCTGTAAAGCCTTGGATGGGAGTTCGATGCTGTGGTGGTGAGGGTTGGGGTCATGGCAGGTATGTGTCAACCAGAATGAATACCATTCGACCACTAAAAGGTGCCATGGCCCTTGATGTGTTTAGTAAGTGTTTCATCTAGTTCAATAGTATATCATGTATGGTCAGACCAGGGCTGTCTAGAAGACAGAGTGCCTCCTTCACTTTGAAGAAGGACCCCGACTTGTTATGTTTGTTAGCTTCTCCCTTCAAATCGGGTAAGTGAATCGGTCCTATTTAAGTATAGACGTCGGCAGCCGCACAGCTCACAGTATGATGCGGGATCGTGCAACCTCCAGATGCTGTATTGAAGGAGGCAGTTGTAAGATGAATTTAATGTAGGGGAGGCTGCTTATATTGTGCATATGGCAGCAAGCGTCCCAAGGATTTTAAAAGCTCCACGTTGCAGCAACCTTGCAAAGATTGAGCATGTCCAGGCCATTTCCCCTTGTTACGGTAATATCGCTGGTAAAGTAGATAGATGTCGTTGATTAGGTTGGACGGCAGGTCCGAGGTTCTAAACTATAGGAACGTCACGGTAGGCGCTAAATACCAGGGCCTGATAAGAATGGGAGGTGAGAGCTATCGTCATCGCCAAAAAAGAGGACTCATTTGATGCTTGGTTGTACAATAAAGGCTAGGGCCATATCAGGGTCACTGTAGAACGACGTATTGTTGAAAATAGCGAAGCCCGCATCCGACCCACACTGCTGCAAAGGCACAACGTTCAGCGTAGTGTTGATGGATGATGACGTTGATGTTCATGTCTCGTAGTATTGGTATCGACGGCGAGGCTCGTTGATCGCTCGAGTTCCCGTGCTTATCGAAAAACAATGTCGACGAGGGAAAGCCGTATATCTGAGGAGTAAATGAAACGAAAAGATACCTTGAGAAAGCAGGACTCGGTGAATACGCCGACATGCTCCTCAAAGCATACCTATTAGGGGCACCAGGGGCTCATACCGAGAATGATCGAATCTCTCTTATTGCTAACGAACGTTTTGTGCACTGCCCGATCATGTGGTATGTCAACGACAGCAGTCATATTCCGACGTGGAGATATTTCTTCAATGCGAGCTTTCCTGATAATGAGGTTTTCTCGGGGAGCGGAGCATTTCATGATGCGGAAATCCCATTTGTATTTGGTACTTATTCCCAAAAGGATGCGACGGAATTTGAGCACCAAGTAAGCCAGGGCATGCAGAAGGCGTGGGCGGACTCTGCCAAAGATCCGATTCAGGGCCCCGGGTGGAACAGATTTCCAGCAATTGGGATCTTTAGGGATGGCGGGAAAGATGGTATGGATGAAAGGGAAGAAGTTGTTGAGTGTAGCGGACTCCCGGATTATGGATCAGCGGTGCCAGGCTTTTCAGTCGTTCTGTATTACAGCTGGACTGTTTAGCTCTTGATAGCATGGTGAATTGTATACCATTTCTCTTGGGCAGGACCGAGTATTTAGGGGCGTATTCTGCGAAAGACTTCGTATTTACTCATTTATACGAACCATGGGTGATTAGTAGCCTACTTATAAACACTACCAGCAATTCATAGTTCTCAATATGCGCTCTGTGCTCGGAGGCGCAGGTATCGCTTTCCCTCGCCACCAGGCGAAAACATATTTACCCCATCTATTTGCACATATTACGTATGACTTGGTTGTCGATTTAGATGAAAGGCCACAATCAGCCTTGATGTTCGGGTTAATAAAGCTATGGGACTACTTTATCACCTTGATGGTTTGTGTCCGGAAACATCACGAGAGCCTCCCGAAGGCTTTGAAGTCCCTGCATGCAGTTGTCAAGACCACCCGTCAGCTCTGGAATGCGCTGCGTGTCCAGTTTGAAGACAGAGCTTTGTATTTCGTCTGCAAGTGCTTTGGCCGCTAGTTTATGTGCCTGCACTACCAAAGCAGGGTACTGCGGGGCTTGATTAGTCTGTGAAGAACGACTGCGAAGAGAAAAAGCCGTCCTTACTGGATGCGCACTGATATCTTGGATATTCGCCTTTGGGCCACTCTTGGCGTCAATACTTGATACACGTGAACTCGCTGAAGCCAGATAAGAGATTTGCATTGCGCTTGTAAGTCGTTGATCCTTATGCTAAGCACTTCCTGACTGGAGAGCATTCCACAGTCGCTCTCTGGCTGGGGGGAATAATGATGATGTTTGCTTTGTGAGCTGAACCTCTAATTGATGGATACGTTCATAGAGAAGAAGAATGGAGAGGTCAACATCAATAGAACAGAAACTAACGCTACGCAGTACGTCAGGTCGTGCTTGCTGAAGACTCGTAGCTGCCGTGCGATCAACTTGGCCGAATATCGACCTCCACAAGTTGATTAGGGTTATCAGAGCTGTATAGTGCCGGTGGACCTCCTCGTAGTCGACTTCGTCTGGCCGGAGCCTTTCGGTGGCTAGGGTTAATAGGGCTAGTTTGTTCCACATGAGCACCGCGACGGAGCCTGCCTGGCTCACGGCGCGAGCGACGACATCGTCTGAGATTTCCCGACCCCATAATGTCGTTACCCTAGACACATTGGCCCTTGCCCGCGCAAGGATGGATTCTTCAATTTCTTGCCCGTGCTGCTGTTTAATTAAGTTATTCGCGTTCTGAAGTATCTCTGTTGTCTGGGGTGAGCTGCCGACACTTGCGTTGATGTAGACACGAGTAGGCGTGGTACAATTGTGACTTCGAGAGGTGACTATTGCTGCTGAGTGAGCCATGGCCACAAGCCATTCAACAGCACCGATTAATTCTAGGATATGGTTTCGCACGTCGGACAGTGATGATTGAACTGGGTCTGATTTTTTTGCAGCATGGGGTGGGCTTCTGGGATGGGTAGGATCAGGCGACTTGTTACTCTCCTTTAAGCAACTAGCACGAGCGTTAGTGCAGAGTACTTGCTGTAACCTGATCGAGACGCCCCCTCCGTTGGGATGGAAACAATATGTCTCCCGATAGCTGCCACCCGGAGGAATTGTCATCATAGGAACTTGTTCATCAGCTACGGACCACATATATATGGTGCTGCCCATATTGTTGACTATTTTAGTAGATCCGACATCAGGGGTCTCCTCGAGGTGTTGCGTGGCTGCAGCAGAGATCAGGGCCAGAAAGCAGAAGACAAACTTTGAGACCGACATCAATTTAGCTGAGAAACAAGTATGTGAGCTTTCTATTTGCACTTGAGCACTTCAATGGAGTATAGGAATGAGGAACTTCTTTTTCATACTAAGTTAGCTATATTGCGTGGCAGGACTACTCGGGAGCCTGGAAAAGCAAGGAAATACCTCTAGGGAAAGAAAAGGAGGTCTTTGATGCTGAACTAGTAGGAGTGCATAGAGCCCTGGAAATAGCCAAGCAGCTGGATTATAGGGGTCCTCTAAGGATCCTATGTACTAGGTTCTCAAGAAGCCCTAGCACGCTGCAGAACAATCTACCAGGCCAGGGCAGATGTGGGCCATTGAGGCTGAAGAATTAGCCCAAGGGCTAATCCAGCAAGGCTGCAAGGTTACTATTCAATGAGTCCTGAAGCATCAAGGTACAGTATACCAGGGAATGAAAATGCTGAATAAACAGCTAGGACAGCTGCAAGGAAGGTCCCTAGGGCCCTAGACAGAAGTCCCAGCCTCGCCTATATAAGGCGGTCCTGTACAGAGGCAAGCCAGATATAGGTCGTAGCTTACTATCTCATAGTGTCTTGCCCCTGGTAGGAATTTGCGTCTTGGAAGAAAGCCGGGTCTGAGCCTTCACAGATACTCTGGAGAACTACTCTGCAGAACAAAACAGATGTGCAGCAAGAAGGAGATAACCATATTCTTCTACAGTCATAATAGATTGGAAATCGCTAAACCATTTGAAAATCCAGGGCCGGAGGGCCTTGACGCAATCCTATTTATCACAATGAATAGCAAGAATGGTAAATGTCTCTACATCTATTGAATTGTCCTGCTCTAGTTCCTGATAATGAAGGATTTTTATGAATGGTCCTCATTGCTGCCGGATCATCTTCGCGAAGGAATATTGTAGGGCAACTAGAGTTTACTATTTGTATATTGTACACTCGTAAACATTGGAATCAAATAACTTTGCAAACATCGGGGAGGCCATGCTGAGGATCTTGGATGACACAAGAAACCGCGCCGTACTCTGACCTTTAACAAGAAGAATGACGTTGCCGTCAGGATCGATTCGCTCAAGGTCAAGATCCTTTCTCAAGCCCTAGGCCCAGATTAGTATGCATATGATTAGTGTTCAAGTGACGCATCTTAGCGAAACAGTGACATATTTTGCAATTCGGTACACACAAAATAACTTCCGTGGTCATCTACATGATGCCAAGATGAGGGGTTAATCTATTGTTTTCTATTTACTATTACATAGTGATTTTGCAACCTAGTGTATCAGTCAAGCTAACATGTATTCAGATAAAAATCAACAAGACAGGTACATAACTTGTGCTAATCCTTGAACGCTTAAGTGAGAAAGACATTGCGGCGTAGGTTTGAGCATTGCGTTATAACACAATAGATTATTTCCTTCCCGTTGCTAAAACCACAAGCAACAGACCCTTTACGGACAAAGTAGAAAACTTCCGTGGGGGGTATACTGAGTAGATGTTGCGACAAACATGTGTGGCCCGAGGCGTCAATAAACTTAAAGACTTTTTAGAAATCTTTTGGATTACCTAAATTACCTAATAACAGTGGTATTGAGACACGAGTGTAGCCTTGACACCTTAAAGATGACTGAAGGTAATTAGTCTACTGTTAATTGAGATCAAAAGCTCCACAAGAAAAGTCTTAACATAACCCACCAACAAAACTTCCGTATATTATTACAGTTGTATATATGATGCATAGAATGATTAAGAATATGTGTGGAAGCGATGTGTGTTCTATTGCTAGGGGTGGCCGGGATGGCCAATCTATCTAATTATCTAGCTTACATAAATGATGACTAAGCGGGGTCGCTAGG